>JAOUQZ010000024.1:6067743-6079638 GCA_028564935.1 Neosilurus hyrtlii
TGTGTGTGTGTGTGTGTGTGTGTGTGTGTGTGTGTGTGTGTGTGTGTGTGTGTGTGTGTGTGTGTGTGTAAATGTGTGAACATGTCCACAGTGCTCACAGCATGTGTGAAAGCCGTGCTCGCAGCTGGGAGTCTGTACGTGTGTGTGATTGTATGATCCCCCCACCCCCGTGTGTGTGTGTGTGTGTGTGTGTGTGTGTGTGTGTGTGTTCAAGGACAGAAGGCTTCACTGTTCTGCCATGTGCGGCTTTCAGTAAAGGATGTAAACAAACGCAGCATTCAGAGAACACATTTCACATTGTGAATTTAAAACGGAGAGTTTAAAGGCGGCCGTTCTGTCTTTCAATCAAACCTGGAATGTCTCCAAAAGAAAAAAGATAACAAGGGGAAGCTATAGGACTGGATGGCTGTGAGGTCCATCAGTAATGATACAGAAATCTCAGCAGGGTTTTTCTTTCTTTTTTCTTTTTCTTTTTTATCTTTGTTAGTTTGTGGGAGGGTTTTTGTTTTTTTTAGTAAGCCAGTGTATAATTACACGCACATTTAACTCCATTCCCAAGATTCATTTCCTGCTTCTGTAAGTCAAAGAACAATTTTCTTCTTATTAAGTTTTTGCACCCAGTTGGAAATGTGATTATTTCGTGCTTTCCCACAGGAACAGGTTTAAAATCTGCTTATATTGATGTTCTCTTAAGATGGTTTTTGCGTGCACCTAACAGGCAGCAATGCAATCCATAAAAATAAATAAAAAAGGTTTTACATACAGTTCTGCATGCACAGAAATGCTGCAGAGAGAAGATGTCTTTTATTTATGCATAAATAATTAAATTAAATGTTTCTATATAGTTGGAACGGTGGCGCAGTGGTTATCACGTCCGCCTCACAGCACGATGGTCCTGGATTCGATTCCCAGTCTCCGTTTCTGTGCAGAGTTTGCATGCTCTCCCCGTGCTTGTGTGGGTTTCCTCCAGGTACTCTGGTTTCCTCCCACACTCCAGAAACATGCACACTAGGCTAATTGGCTGCTCCAAATTGCCCCTAGGTGTGAGTGTGAGAGTGAATGGCTGTGTGTGTGATGCCCTGGCGAGCAGTTCAAGGTGTACCCCGCCCTCGCACAGAGTCGGCTGTGATGGGCGCCAGCCTCACCGCGACCCTAAATAGGAATAAGCGGTTCAGAAAATTAATGAATGAACCAATTTTACTTGGGTCACAGGGAGGCTGGAGCCTATCTCAGCCAAGCCTGTACCCCCACCCTGAACAGTTCACCCGTTCACACTCACTTTTACACCTCGGTGCAATTTGTAACAACCTAACATGCATGTCGTTGGACTGTGGGAGGAAACCGGGGTATCCGAAGGTAATCCATGCAAGCACGGGGAGAACATGTTAAACCCCACACAGAAATGCCCTCACCAAGCCTGGGACTGGAACCCAGGACCTTCTTCCTGTGAGGCAGACGGGATAACCACTGTTTGTATATATATGTAATAAATCAGTCTGTTCTGTCAACAGGAAATGAGAGCTTGAAGGATAACTATGTTCAGGACAGTAAGATGGGCTTTGTGATCAATGCGATCTACGCAATGGCCCACGGCCTCCACGATATGAACCGTGACCTGTGTCCGGATCATGCGGGCCTGTGTGAAGCTATGGACCCCATCGATGGCAGCAAACTCCTGGACTACCTGCTGAAAACCTCCTTCACTGGTGTCTCTGGAGAGGAGGTGTACTTCGACGAGAATGGAGACTCTCCTGGGAGGTAAAGAAAACATGATCTTCATCACAACCGATGAGCTGAATGGGGAAACGACTCCTGGATTTTTACGGTGTGGCATTATAAGCTACGGTACAGTTCAGTATGTCGTGCACGTTCATCCAACACGGCACACAGATGTCACAACGCACAGGTGTGTATCGAAATGTAATAGGGTTAGAGTGAAACAGATTTCCCATCTGAGGTCAGAGCTCCAGCTGTTTCCGACGCCGCTTGTGTTGATTCCTGTCACTGCGACCGCACAATTATTAAAGATGACAGGTTGGAGTTTGGGCGCTGTCACTATCCGTGTTATGTGTATGTGTAGAGACGTACGTGTCCCGCGGGTTTGTCATGCTCGTCTGAGTGTTATAATGTAGTCGGATTTAGTTTTAAGTACACCATGCAGATTAGGTGTATGTTCCGCGAGAACAGAATGAAGTAAACATCTCGGAGTCTAAATACTTGCATAAACAGTATTACTTTTCTTTTTCTTTTTTTTTTCTTGCGGTCTGTGCTCTCTCTTTCTCTTTCAGGTATGACATTATGAATCTGCAGTATGTCGAAGAACTGGGTCGCTATGACTACATCAACGTGGGCTCGTGGCACGAGGGTCTACTGAGTATTGATGATTACAAGCTGATGACCAACCGCAGCGAGATGGTGCGCTCCGTCTGCAGCGAGCCTTGTTCCAAGGGTCAGATCAAGGTACCCTGTGGGCTTGGCTTCGTGTTGACACATGCCTGGATGTTTTGCTTTCGCATATTGAGTGCTTAGGAAGTGAAGAATGGAGAGGTATAAGCACAGCCATATTTTCCTGCGGGGATTGAAATCCAACATTAGAATTAGGAATTGTATGTTTACTGGAGCAGGTTTGAGGAGTTCAG
Source organism: Neosilurus hyrtlii (assembly GCA_028564935.1). NCBI lineage: Eukaryota > Metazoa > Chordata > Actinopteri > Siluriformes > Plotosidae > Neosilurus > Neosilurus hyrtlii. The sequence goes on from JAOUQZ010000024.1 coordinate 6,070,383, forward strand.
AAGCTGCAGAATCATGAGATTTTCACACGTAGTGGCCTCTCACACCTAGGGGCAATTTGGAAAGAACAAATATCATAATGTGGGAGGAAACCAGAGTACCCTGGGAAAATCCATGTAAGCACAGACACGACATGCAAGTTACGCACACGAAGGCCCTCGCTGAGCCCTGGACTTAAACCCAGAACCTTAGGCGGACATGCTAATCACTCATTCCAGGAACCAGAACCAAAATACTTTATTGATCCCGGAGGAAATTGTGTGCACACAGTAGCTCCATTCCAGTTATAGAACAAAGACAAAGGTCTAAAATTGGAATGAATCTGAAGTTATACTGGGTACAGGGTCATGCAAACTGGAAAAATCCCATCGCGTTCAGAGCATCATCGGATCCCTGAGCTTAGTGTATAATCTGAGTCTTAGAAGTGCATCCGACGGGGTCCGCATGACGGTTTGGAGTAGCGTGTTGTACTCTCTGAGTATTAAAGGTAGGCTATTACTGGCTGTCTGAACTACTTGACACAGCTTAATCCAGTCTCCTGTGACTTCGATCTGTTTAACTGGGCCATTTAGAGCCAGCTTTACGCCATGTGCAAGCCCTCTTCTGGTGCTAAAGAGGCAGCGGTCAGAAGTTAGTGATCTAAATGTGTGCACAGTGTTACTTTTGAAGAGGACCCTGTTGTGTACGTATTTGCAAGCATTTATGTTTCAGATTGCAAATTTTTGGGGGTGGAGCATATTTACATGAATCACGCAACATGAATTCAGTATTAAATGCACCACTGTTTTATACCAGAAAAAATGATGAGAGAGCGAGAAATTTAAGCGAGTCCACTGGTACACATAACATAATAGATTTCAGCGCGTGCAGAGCAGATTTGTTGTTTGCCCATGCTCCGAATAACAAATACGTTCACTTCAAACCAGATTCGATGTGCTTGCGAAGGTTAAACTCAAGAGTGAACCACAAAATAAAAAATAAATAAATAAATAAACAACCTGGCATGTTCGAAAGCTGCGAATTTTCTTCTCACCTGTTACTTTATTTGGAATGCCAGAGGATGACGACGTTATCAGGGAATATTGCCTTTTGCGACCATGTGATAATTTGCGTTGCTCATGGTAGATTGCATCAGTTGTAGTTAATCACCTGCAGGATTGGCCACTCCCCTCGGGGCTTTTTTTAAAATAAATTAGCGGCTTCGCAGCTTCAGTGGCTAATTTTCAAGGCATTAATAAATCTGAATGTCCTGTTACATTAAATTGCTGTTACCTTTAAACCCTGGCTGTAGGTGATCCGGAAAGGTGAGGTGAGCTGCTGCTGGATCTGTACTACCTGTAAGGACAATGAGTATGTCCAAGACGAGTTCACCTGCAAGGCATGCGAGCTGGGCTGGTGGCCTGATAACGAACTGGCAGGTAACAAAACTTTCAACAAATCTGTCTATTTGTCCATTTAACCAGGTCCCCACTTATTCACTCATTCACTCATTTACTCACTCACTTATTCACTCACTCACTTATTCACTCACTCACTTATTCACTCACTTATTCACTCACTCACTTATTCACTCACTCACTTATTCACTCACTTATTCACTCACTTATTCACTCACTCACTTATTCACTCACTCACTCATTCACTCACTCACTCACTTATTCACTCATTTACTCATTTATTCACTCACTCATACACTCACTTACTCATTCACTCACTTATTCACTCACTCACTTATTCATTCACTCATTCACTCACTCACTTATTCACTCACTCACTCACTTACTTACTTATTCACTCACTCACTTATTTTTTTGCCAAACCGCTTACTCCTATTAGGGCCATGGGAAGCCTGGAGCCTATCTCAGCCGACACTGGGTGAAGTTGGGGTACACTCTGAAAAGCTCACCAGACTATTGCAGGGCCAACATACATACACATACAACCATTCACCCTCACAGCTAGGGGCAAATTATAACAGTCAATTCAGCAATTTGCTGTGCATGTGTTTGGACTGTGGGAGAAAACCGGAGTACCCAGAGGAAACCTATACAAACACAAGGAAAACATGCAAGCGCCACACAGAAATGCCCAACCCCAGGATTCAAACCCAGGGCCTTTTTGCTGAGAGGCTGTCATACTAACCACTATGCCACGGTGCCGCCCCAACCAGGTTCTAATCATCTGATTTCTTAAACAACCTTGAAGGCTGTTGTAGACTGTGTGTAGACGTCCATCCTACTCTGTTCTATCTCTGCTTTCTGTCTTTCCTTCTTCACTGCACTCACTTCCTCCGATTCCTCTCACTGTTCTCGATGCTTTAGGTTGTTTTAAGAACAGTGTTTGGCAACCTGGAGAGAGTATACAACAATAAATTTAGAATTCCAACAATACCCACTAGCCATATGCCAAGAACAGCCGAACTCTGGACAGGTGCTCATAGAGTGTAAGGTACTTTCACTATGCAGCAATGGAGAATGTCGTAATTATTCCCTATATGGTGCTGGTTTTAATTAGATGTCTATCAGCACTCGTTTCAAAGTTATAAGTGCTCCATCATCACAACTTTGTGACCTTGACCTTTGACAATACAGCTGAGCAGTTGAGGGTTAAGGGCCTTGCTCAAGGGCCCAACAGTGGCAGCGGGGCTCGAACCCACAACCTTCAGATCAGTAACCAAGAGCCTTAACCACAGAGCCACCACTGCTTGGATGCTTAAGTGAAATAGACTAAAAGAGATGAGAGAGGGAAATATTAAGCACAATGAAAGTGTAGAGGAAGTAAAAAAGTCATGAAAAGCAGGGCACTCGGCTGGTGAATACTGTAACGCCGCCGCAGGATTCGTACGGCTCTGCAATAAACAGAATTAGGAATCGCGTTTTCTCATAAATCTCTTTCATCGGCTCGCTGTGCACATACACTTATATTTGTCATCCTTTAATTCTCACATATATTCTCCCTCTGGTAATGTTTTTACTTTATTTACTTCCCCGTCATGCTCTCTCTCTCTCTCTCTCTCTCTCTCTCTTTCTCTCTCTCTCTTTCTCTCTCTCTCACAGGTTGTGAACCACTTCCTCTCAAATACTTGGAATGGAGCAGTGTGGAGTCCATCGTAGCAGTCGTCTTCTCCTTCCTGGGGATCCTGGTGACTCTGTTCGTAACCTTCGTCTTCATCCAGTACAGAGACACTCCGGTGGTGAAGTCATCAAGCCGGGAGTTATGCTACATTATCCTGGCGGGTATCTTCTTAGGGTATATTTGCCCTTTTACCCTGATCGCACGGCCTACAGTGATCTCATGCTACCTACAGCGCCTCCTAGTGGGTCTTTCATCGGCAATGTGTTACTCAGCATTGGTTACTAAGACTAACCGCATCGCACGTATCTTGGCTGGCAGTAAGAAGAAGATCTGCACTCGCAAGCCACGCTTCATGAGCGCCTGGGCGCAGGTGGTCATCGCTTTTATCCTAATTAGCCTACAGCTCACACTGGAGGTCGTGCTTATTGTGCTTGAGCCTCCTGAACCAGTCAAGAGTTACCCAAGTATTAGAGAAGCGTACCTCATCTGCAACACCAGTAACTTGGGTGTGGTGGCACCGCTAGGCTACAATGGCCTGCTTATCCTGAGCTGTACATACTATGCCTTCAAAACGCGTAACGTGCCGGCCAATTTCAATGAAGCCAAATACATTGCCTTCACCATGTACACCACGTGTATCATCTGGCTCGCGTTCGTGCCCATCTATTTTGGCTCCAATTACAAGATCATCACCACTTCATTCTCAGTCAGCCTGAGTGTCACCGTTGCGCTGGGTTGCATGTTTACGCCCAAGATGTACATCATCATTGCCAAGCCGGAGCGCAATGTGCGCAGCGCCTTCACCACATCGGATGTGGTGCGCATGCACGTGGGAGACGGCAAGACGGCTGCTGCATGCCAGAGCAACAGCTTCTTGAACATGTTCCGCAGGAAGAAGAACAACGCCAACAACAGCAGCAGCACCAAGTGAGTGGCTCCGTTATACAGTGTATCGTAACAAGACTGATTGTGTCTGTTAGCCAACGTACAAACAATTTACACTTGACAAATAGGGCAGTAAGGTTTAAAAGTACACAGCATTATCTAGGTCCTCGATCTAAAGCAACAGTGGACATTTGGCAAGCATTTTATATCAGAGTGCCAGGTACCTCCGCCAGGCACAAATAGATTACGGTGACAAGTGCATTGATTGACCTGATAAATTTGTCTAATACTGCAGGTTTTTATAACTTAGCATACTTATAATGAAATGTCTCCCCCTAGAGGGCATCTGCTATGTATTTCGTGCCACGTTAAACTAGAGAAGCACTGATAGAGTGGAAGCTACCTCTGCCAGACAGAAATAGATTATTATATCTTGGCATAGTTATAATAAAATGTCTCCCCCTAGTGGGCATCTATTAACATGTTGCCCCATATTAAAGGAATTTTGCCCCATATTGTTCAGGAATTTTTGTTTTTTCAACATGTTTCCATGCACGGATCACCTTCAAAATTGGATAAATTGTTCTTTGTACCCCACCCTACTCCAGAAAGAAATGTTATACAAATCTGTGTTTAACCTTTTGACTTATATTGCAAACTAACAAAGAAATCAACACAGGTGAAAACCTCCTGGCGAAGGTAATACCGGGCCAGTACTACAGATTCATCTGTGATTTATGTCTTAATCTGAATCTGTGAAGTAAAAAACTGGTACTGCTTACTGCATACTGCTTGTATCCTTCCTAGAAAATGTAAATATTTTCTTCTTTCTGATGTTGGCTGTGCCATGTTTTCCTCCTTGCCGCAAACTGGAGTATGTATGTAGAGTTTTGCTAGCACCAGGTTTCAATCAGATGTCCTCTGTCTGTCCTGAACTCTTCTCTGAAAAACCTAATTTTCATCAAACCACCCTCCACGTAACCCCCCCTCCCCTCGCCTGCCTGATATTAACCCAATTTTCAGACCCACCCCCAACCACCCACCCATCCCCGTTCTCCTTTACTGAACAAAATTAACCCAGTTATTAAGAGTGCTGCTCCTTCAGTCCCTTCCCTGCTTCCTCTAACCCGAAGTGCAGCCTTCAGCTCAGTGGCCTCCCTCTGTCCCTCATCCGTTCTGCTTTACCTGATGATGATTTCCGGTTGTTTTGTGCACAGTACAGAAGCTGCCAGGTCTTTCCGCTGTGCCACAGGGATCTGACCCTGTTGAGGGAAATTCCATGGCAGTTGTGTGCGTTCATTTCTCAGTAATGTTCAGCGTAAACAGAGCGGTGCAGGGAAGGGGACGGCAGGCTGACATTCATGATTCTCTCCCAATGATCCATCGTGTTCCAAATGTCCAGCATGTTTTAACCCAGTTGTTTGGAATGCAGACTTTAAATATATTGTACAATAAGTGAATGATCTTCGGCTAGGAGAACTAACCCATAGTGATGGTGTGTGAGGCTGACTTTAGAAAAGTTGAGATGATGATAATGGGATGATGATGACGATGATGGTGATGATATACTGATGATGTTGTTCTGTGTGTCTCTGTTGCTGTTTGGCCCATTCCCCGCGGGAATAACGCTGGGTCTCTGTCTCGTTCATAGTCCTAATGGAAAGTCTGTGTCATGGTCTGAATCAGGTGCCCGGCCCCAGGGGAGGGGGTCGAGTGTGTTCCACAGACTGTCTGTGCATGTGAGGAAGCAAGCGGTCGGCCAGAGTCAGACGGCGGTCATCCGACCCCTAACTAACGCCACGCAACCCCTGCAACCCGAATACAACCCTGGACTTGACACAGACCACAACGGCTCACAACCCAACACTAAGGCTCTCTACAACCTGAGCGAGGAGGGCGATGAAGGGTGCCGATCCCCCTGCACTGTACAAGGAACAACCCCGGATAGAAGGGAGCCAGCCTCCAACTCACCTGCTCGCCTGCTGGGCTTCACCTCTGACGCTTTCGACGTGGATCAGGTGGATACATTAAGCTCTAACATTAGGGCTTTCGATGAACTGCTGGGCAACAGAGTGAGTCCTCCTTACAATCCATTATCCAATCAGCTACCTCTGCCTCTACAGGGGGAGATGTTATCAGAGGAGGGTTCAGAAATGGAGGCTCTTGACCTTATCCATGGCTTCCTGTATGACAGCACTGTACAGGAGGAAGAGGAGGAGGACGAGGGTGGACAGGAGGAGTCGGCTCAAAGCAAGCTTACTCTCCTCGCTCCGCCCTCGCCTTTCAGGGACTCACTGCATTCAGGCAGGTCAATCCCAGGATCCCCTGCCCTTGACAACGAACCGAACGCCTCACAGGAAGTGACCTACGCCCCCAAACAAAGCTCTTTTACACTGTGAGAGCAGGTGCTCAGGATGCAGATGCACAAAATGACCGGCTCCCACTTCTTTAAATCTTATTTACTAATAGCAGTTGTTTGTGTACATGTTTTTTTTTTTTTTTGTACTTCACAAGACAATCCTGTCAAGAATCAATCTATTTAAATAAAATTTGAACAGAAGATACACATGGATGAATAAACTGGGATTGTTGGAAAGGAAAATATCAGGTTGATGGACCGAAGATGCAATGGAGATTCTCCTGGGAGAGTCCGTGCTGTCAGGATGGACCACAAAGGAAGGAATGTATGGACTGTGTAGCCTGACATGATTGTGAAAAGTACATGCAGGAAGCAGAGTGATGGAGATCATGTGATGCAGATAAAGAAACAAACATGCACAACACACCTAAGGTCAAGACCGCAACCATCAAGTGTGAACAAAATCAATACTAAATCTAATTAGCTTTAAGCTTTTGGGTGAACAGGTAAACGAACATTCGTGTTGGAAAGACAGGTCTGAGATCTGGAGAAGGAGAAGATCTAGAGTTTGTTTGATGTTTCTGATTGATCTTCTGATTGATGGAGACTTCAGCTGTACACACACAGCATCTGGTTTTGAACAAGTAATTTTCTGTGGGATGTGTAAAAAGAGAGAGAGTGTGAGAGAGAGAGTGTGTGTGTGTGTGTGTGTGTGTGTGTGTGTGTGTGTGTTCTTGTGTTTCTGACAGCGATCTGATGATATTTTTAGCACTTACTTGGGGAGATATGCAGAGAAAGGGATTTATTAAATTGTTAAGCGAGTAGTTAAAGTATTATTTTAGACTAAATGAGTTTTTTCTGCCTGTACTGCCAAGTAAATACAAAAATAGAACAGTTGGACTGTTCTTCAGAAATTTCTTTCTCTGTTAATAATTTCATGGGGAAAAGTTTTTTTAAGCTATACTGTTAATTCTTAAATGGTTTCTTTTCCCCCTCACACAGACAGTGTCTTTATATTTCCCATCTATGTTTATATGAACAGAATGTGAGATTTCTAAGTTTTAGAAGCGTCTTTTAACTCGTATATCTCCCTCGATGGAAAGGGATGTATGGTACATTAAATCTGAAATATCTTCAGATTTCTTTTTCATATAATCTCTATATTTCACTTTTTAAGCTTTATGGATTGTTGCTTTTAGTGGTAAAAATCGTAGCATTTACAAGTGAATTTTTGCATAGGATAATAATTAATTTCTTTTAATCTTAGTTTGGTATTATACTATTAGAATGCAACTCTGGAATAAAAAAAGAATTAGATGATATTATGTATTGTATTATATAAGTGCTGCAAATTTTAATATTAAGTATTTTTGTGTAAGTTGTTTGGAACGGTCATTTATGGACTATCACCCATTAATATGGTCAGAATAGAAAATTATGCTTTTTCTTCTTTATTTATTTGTTTATTTATTTTTGGCCGGGACAAAATCATGCTGTACAATAAATTTTTTCTACTGAGCTTCCTGTCTTGTTAAATATCTGCAGTATTTCTTTTGCACGCATTCCCTGCCCTATCAGAAAGAGCGGTACATCAGGGGTCAGTTTTTATTCCTTATACCCTACCCTACACCAATATACCTTACCATACCCTATATTAATACAACCTACCCTATAGCAATACAACCTACCCTATAGCAATACAACCTACCCTACCCTAACCTATATTAATATACTTCCCTCCCATATATGAATATACCCTACTCTACCCTACCCTACCCTATATAAATACACCCTACCCTTCCCTAACCAACCCTATATTAATATAACCTACCCTACCCTATATAAATATACTACCCTACCCTTTATGAATATATCCTACTCCACCCTACCCTACCCTATAATAATACAACCTACCCTACCCTATATTAATATACTACCCTACCCTTTATAATTATACCCTACTCCACCCTACCCAACCCTATATTAATATACCCTACCCTACCCAATCCTATATAAATATACCCTACCCTAACCTATATTAATATACTACCGTATCCTATATTAATATTCTACTCCTATATTAATATACCCTACTCAACCCTACCCTACCCCACCACGCCCTACCCTACCTCACCCAACCCTATATTAATACACCCTACCCTACCCAACCCTATATTAATATACCCTACCCTAACCTATATCAATATACTACCCTATCCTATATTAATATACCCTACTCTACCCTACCCTACCCCACCACACCCTACCCTAACCAACCCTATATTGATACCCTACCCTGTCCTACCCTATTATATTTATACCCTATAATATACCTATTAATATACCCTACCTTACCAAACCCTATATTAATATACCCTACCCAACCCAACCCTACTCTATATTAATGTACCCTTTCCTACCCTATATTAATGTACCCTACTCTACCCTACCCTATATTAATGTACCCTACCCTACCCTATATTAATGTACCCTACCCTACCCAACCCTATATTAATGTACCCTTCCCTACCCTATATTAATGTACCCTACTTTACCCTACCCTATATTAATGTACCGTACCCTACCCTATATTGATATACCCTACCCTGCCCTACCCTATATTAATATACCCTACCCAACCCTACACTATATTAATGCACCCTACCCTACCCTATATTAATGTACCCTACCCTATATTAATATACCCTACCCAACCCTACACTATATTAATGCACCCTACCCTACCCTATATTAATGTGTCCTACCCCACCCTACCCTGTATGAATGTACCCTACCCAACCCTATATTAATGTACCCTACCCTACCCTACCCTATATGAATGTACCCTACCCTACCCTATATTAATGTACCCTACCCTACCCTACCCTATATGAATGTACCCTACCCTACCCTATATTAATGTACCCTACCCTACCCTA
>JAOUQZ010000024.1:6089167-6099177 GCA_028564935.1 Neosilurus hyrtlii
ATTCACTCACTTACTCACTCATTCACTCACTCACTCATTTATTCACTCACTCACTCCCTCTCACTCACTCACTCACTTATTTATTCACTCACTCATTTATTCACTCACTTACTCACTCACTTATTCACTCACTCATTTATTCACTCACTCACTCCCTCTCACTCACTCACTCACTCATTTATTCACTCACTTACTCACTCATTCACTCACTCACTCATTTATTCACTCACTCACTCCCTCTCACTCACTCACTCACTCACTCATTTATTCACTCACTCACTCATTCACTCATTTATTCACTCCCTCTCACTCACTCACTCATTTATTCACTCACTTACTCACTCATTTATTCACTCACTCATTTATTCACTCACTTACTCACTCATTTATTCACTCACTCATTTATTCACTCACTCCCTCTCACCCACTCACTTTCACTCTTTCACTCAGTCTGTCACTCACTCATTTATTTACTCACTCACTCACTCACTCATTTATTCATCCACTCACTTCCTCTCACTCACTCATTTATTCACTCACTCACTCATTTATTCACTCACTCACTTATTTATTCACTCACTCATTTATTTACTCACTCCCTCTCACTCACTCACTCACTCTCACTCTTTCACTCAGTCTGTCACTCACTCATTTATTCACTCATTCACACTCACTCACTCATTTATTCATCCACTCACTCCCTCTCACTCACTCATTTATTCACTCACTCACTCACTTTCACTCTTTTACTCAGTCCCTCACTCACTCATTTATTCACTCACTCACTCATTTATTCATCCACTCACTCACTCACTCACTCATTTATTCACTCACTCACTCACTCATTTATTTACTCCCTCTCACTCACTCATTTATTCACTCACTCACTTCCTCTTACTCACTCATTTATTCACTCACTCACTCATTTGTTCACTCACTCACTCTCACTCACTAATTTATTCACTCACTCACTTACTCACTCTTTCACTTAGTCTGTCACTCACTCATTTATTCACTCACTCACTCTCTCTCTAACCATCTCACTCACTGTCTCATTTATTCACTAACTGACTCACCCTCACTCACCCTCTATCACTCACTCCCTCACTCATTCTCTCTCTATCACTCATTCACCGAAACACTTAATCCTACTTGGGTTGAACCCAGGACCTTCTTGCTTTGAGTCGAACATGTTAACCACTTTGTGTGGGTTTTTCTTCCACTATAAAATAAAATAAATACGTTAATTCCACCTATTAATCTAAAACTAGTTCTGTACGTGTAAAACTGACTAAAAGTAAACCGAGAGGCTAAATAAACATAAAAAGTATTAAAACACTTTAAAAACAAACATGACATCTGGTAAATTCCGTTTAGATGTGGGAGATGGTGGAGACCTGCTGCATCTGTACACATCAGTTTAAGGCCGCCATGCTGATGATAGCGCAGTAGCTTGCGTTCAAGTCGAATCGATGTTCGCAAGGCAAGAAGAGAAACTGTGAAATGGTGCAGTTAATTAATGGCTGCTGAAATGCTCGAACGCAGCATCCCGTGAGGCTCAATTAGTACACGAGCCATCTGGATTCTTCAGGAAAGAGAAGGAGAGCGAGAGCAATAGGCCACACACAGGCACACGGGCACAGTCACTTGATTTCATCAAACTCTCGCATATAAGTTTGTAGTGTTTCTTTAGTTTCGCTTGCTCTTGATCTTACTGCACCCATGAGAATGGTTTAATTTTCCCATGTAGCTCATTTCCGTCGCTCTACAGTATTAGTCTTATTGCTAACGCCGTCTTGGTCTTACTGTACATTTATCGATGCTATTGATTTCAGTCTGCAGTAAACAGGATGTATAGAAATACAAATCACATGACCTCAGCAAGCCATGACACTTTTATAGGGTGGAATTAATGCTGCGGTTGTTGTTACTGTGAATCTCCAGAGTGGTGCAAAATACCAGCAGAGAGCTGGAAGACTTCAGCATCATCCGCTGTCTGACCGGCTGGATCCCAGAGCTTCTCCCACTTAAGTAAGACCCTTTCACAGCTCCTAATTATTAACACTATGTTCTCTATTGTCCTTATGGGACTCGCATGGTACCAGGCCGATATACATACAGTACACATGACCACTTTGCCTAATTCTCCTTTAATCGTTTTGTGTGTTCTCTTATTTTTCGTAACAGTGGTTAGCACGTCCACCTCACAGCTGGAAGGTCCCAGGTTCGATTCCCGGGCTCTGTGTGGAGTTTGCTTGCGTGGGTTTTCTCTGGGGAGTCCGGTTTCCTCCCTCATTCCAAATACTTGCTCAGTACGATAATTGGCTGCTTCAAATCGCCCCTAAGTGTGAGTGTGAGTGTGAGTGTGATTGGTTGTGTGAGTACTGGCCAAGCGATGTTCAGGGTTTACCCCGCCCTCGCCAAGAGTTTTTGCAAGGGCGCTGTAATTCATTCATTCATTCATTTTCTGAACCGCTTAATCCTAATTAGGGTCTCGGGGAGGCTGGGCGAGGGCGGGGTACACCCTGGACAGCTTGCCAGGCCATCGCAGGGCCAGGGCACTGTAATGTGTAAGGTATTTGTGGGACAATTAAGAAGATGAAGTGCTTTTACAGTCCAGATTACAGGCCGATTTCTTTTTAATTATGCACTGAAATCCCCTCTGGTTTCATGAGACGTGTGTCTTGTTTCTGTGTTTTTAATTAGTCATGAAACTGAAATGTAATCTCTAAAATTCAGCTTTCTTTTATTCCCAAAGTCTTTGTGACGTGTCTTTGTCTGCTGTCTACAGTGTTAGTGAACTGTGTAACATGATTACTTCTCCTCTGGGACAGAATCAGAGCGTTGCTTTCCACCAGGCTGGGCAGACACAGTCCTCTGTAGGCACTTCCTCTTCCACAGCGGTTACGCAGTAATCAACACCCTCCTTTCGAACTATTATCCATTCGTTCCTTCCTTCCTCCACCTATCTATTTACCCCACCTCCAATCACACAAGCAACCGTGCAACCACCCAGTCCCAACCACCTCAACAGACTACAACTTACAACCCATAACAACCCATCATCCCACCTGACCCTCTAATCACTCATTCAACCAACTCAACCAGGTCGGCCAACCAGACAAAATAGTGTCATACACAACTATCCATTCACCCACCCACTCACACCACCAACCAACCAGTCCCATCCACACAACCCATCCACACAACCCATCCACCCACCAATCAGTGGGTAGATAAAACCAATCAGTACCAATCACCTTATTCATGCAGCCAATCAGTTCCAACCACCTTAACCGTCTATGTACCACGTCAAACAACCCATCAACCCACCTAAACTAACAAGCGCTCATGCAACCAACCCAACCAGGCCAGCCAATCAGCCAACATGATGTCCCACTCACCCAATCCTGCACTTACCCAACCAACCAACCAACCAACCAACCAACTGCTCACACAACACCAACCAGTCCTAGCCCATGTACCCAAACTGTCTACACAATACTTCCACACACCGATCCAACCATCTAGTCAGCTAACCAAACACAGTGCCCCACCCAAACATGTAGTCACCCTACCAACCCCACCAAGTACTCACCCATTCACCAACCAAACAACCCCTCCAAGCATAAACACAAACAACCACCAACCAGTCATCCTTCATCCTTCCTTCTTCTATTACTGTATGGCACAGTGCTTTCTTCATCGGGCCCTTTCCACTGGAACCTTGGATTCACGTATACACACAGTTTCTCAGTAATTCATTTTGTAAAATCCCAGATTTTATCATTTGTTTAATGATCTGATGCTCTGAAACGTGCTCGGTCATGAAGTCAGAGCGATCAGCTACAGTACCGTACATTCATTTCAGAAACATATTTTCCTCTAACTGCTGTTTATTGATTAGCAGGCCTAGATATGCTGTTCATTCCACCGGTTGACTTTGGCCATTGATCCGCTCATCAGATGCAAAAGCAGTGCAGTTCACTTAGACTCGAAACCGAATCAATTACTCAGGAGGATTAAATACTGTAATTCTCGGGTTCGTGGTCATTTAAGGAGTCACGATGTGTAAATGTGAGCTGTTTGTTTGGTTAACAGTTCCAGCTTGAAATGTGTAGAAGAGACGTGGAAGTTCCTGAAAAAAAACATCCCCAAGTTTCAGCCGCGGGAGGAGAGCTCAGAGGACATGACATCATCTGCTGACTTCACTGCCACCAGGGACACGTCAAGCGAATCGCCGACTCCCAATAAAGCCAAACAAAGAGGTACCGGAGCATGTGCAACAATTTCATTAATATAGCCAGTGTTCAAGACACGGGATGCATAACTAAACACAGAATATTTAACGTTTTCCATTCAGTTCCAGGTAAATTAAATAAAGATCAAATACAGTGGTATCTCTTGGAAATAAAATGAAGTCGGTCTTTCTGAAACTATTTGTTTCCTCCTGTACGCGAGTGTCAATGATCCCCTTCTCCGGCCGCCATGATATTAGTGACATCACCATCTTGAGCAGAGTGATAGTGTAGAACACTTAAACTTCAGACTTTTCCACTTTCTATGAAATGTTATCATGCAAGCAGAAGATCGTTCCTCCAGTCACGCAGCCTTGTTATTGTTATTGTAAACAGATACAGAACCAAAACAAGATGTAGAAGAGGTGAATAAGAGATACTAAGAGACACTGGGAAACTGGGGCGCAGTCTGTGTTTTAGATCATCCCTTTCATTTATTTTCATTTATTATCTTTATTTTAGAGAAAGAGGGAGAGAGAGAGAGAGAGAGAGGAAAAACAGAGAGAGCAAAAACCAGACCCTAAACAACTCACCAGTCCAACACCAGGCAGCACACACACTCACACTCACAATGAGGGGCAATTTGAAACAGCTAATTAGCCTAATGTGCATTTCTTTGGAATGTCGGAGGAAACTGGAGTACCTGGAGGAAACCCATGAAAGCAAGAGGAAAAACATGCAAACTCCACACAGAAATGGCCTCCCCAATCCCGGAAGTCAAACCCAGGACCTTCTTGCTGTGAGAGCGGACATGCTAGCGGTTAAACCACCATGCCACGCCCACATAAAACCACAACTGTTGAAAAGTTGGCAGTGATGTAAAAGACCGTGAAGACACAAGTCGTCTGTAGTTTCCTGTCGGGAGTAAGGATTAGCGGTGCCATATGGCTCATTGGAGTCATTAGCTTCAGTAGGTTAAAGACTGAATTACAGCGTGATAAAGCTGGAAGGCCTGATACTGAAATCCTTCTCTCTCTCGCTGTCTTTTCCTCTTCACTCTCTTGGTTTTTTCTTTCTCTCACTTGTGGTCGGGAGCAATTAATCTGGAAAAGATTGTAACATGCTGTGGCATACATAACTTGGCACCAAGCCCTAGATCCTCCATGCCTCAAGGAATATCTTCTCTGCGCACTTGCGTACCCATATAGCTTATCCTATTAATACTGCAGGAACATTTACAGTGCGTTTTCCCTTAGAACGTGAAGAATAGGTCATCTCATTAACCCTAGAACCCTGTTCCATATATTTAATTCTGTAAGGATAAGATACTCTCTCTCTCTCTCTCTCTCTCTCTTCCTCCCCTCAGTGTCATCCTCTCTGTCCTACCTTGTCACCTTGTCTGTAGAACCAGAATTCGTGACTCCTCACCTGGCATTCATGACCACAGAGGATTTCTGTCTGTCTGCTGTAATCAGTATGTGTATATGATGAATGTAAATGTATATAATATTTAAAAAATTCACTCAGTCTTTTTCCACTTCAGTTCGAGTGACTTTGTCTTCATGATAGTGTCAGTTTCCTCTTTTCGGCTAACAGGAAGTAGAACCTGATGTGATTCTGCTGCTGCATCTCATCCACCACAAGACGAGATGTTTTGCCCATGCTGGTCATTTTCCTCTGACTCCTTTAATAACTAGGAGGTTCCGCCCTCAGAGCTGACAGTCATTCGGTGTTTTCTGTCTTTTGCACTAGTCTGTGTGAAAATCTCAGCAGGAGATCGGCAGGTTCTGAAAAACTCAAACCAGCACATCTGGCACCAAACATCCACATCACACTTCGTCATTTATTTATTTGCTGAACTGCTTATGTGAGGAGACTGGAGCCTATCTCAGGGGACTCTGGGCAAAGTCCAGGTACACCATTAACACCCAGAAATCCATTCCAGGGCCAACACTCACACAGAAAAGTATTCACACTCGCACCTAGGTGCAATTTTGAACTGCTAATTAGCCTAATGTGCATGTCTTTGGACTATGAGCGTAAACCGGCTCCACACGAAAAGTTAAGCTCTTGACCTGGATCTGGATGCTTTTATTCATTCTGATCCTGCCACACAATGTATTCTCTCCTGCACCCCCCCCCCACTTTCTCTCTCTCTCAGAAAAACATATTATGTCATGTTCTGGTTTCCTCCCAAATCACAGGAATGCTCTGTTCCAGTACAGCATGTTCTATGGTTGTGCCATTAAGCTTATATCTAACATGCACATTTCTTCTGTCTGTCTGATCTCTCTCTCTCTCTCTCTCTCTCTCTCTCTCTCTCTCTCTCTCTCTCTCTCTCTCTCTCTCTCTTTCGTGGTCCTAGGCAGCAGACTGCCTCCTGCACCTCGGATGGTCGTGTGTGCCAGTTTCCAGCCACTGAACCTACAGGGGAAGACCTCCATGCTGGGCAAGATGGTATCTAATTCCACAAATGTTGAAAACCATTCAGTCCAGAATTTTTGTCCATTCCTGTTTAGTACAAGACTTCAGCATCTTACCAGTCTGTGGTCTCCACTCGTTTTCATGATGTGCTATAGATTTTTAATTGGGGACAGATCGGGACTGTCAGTAGGCGAGTCAGCCACACTACGAAGCCACGCTGTTGTAGGTTGTGCAGCATGAGGCGTGGCTTTGTCCTGCGGAAATAAACGTGAACTTCCCAGACATGGCCTTAATGGCATCATATATCTCTAAAATGCCAATATACACCATCATGACAATGACACTGTTACACGCATAAAACTCACCCATGCCATGGGCATTGATGCACCCTCATACCATCACAGATGCTGGTCTTTTTAATCTTTGGCACAGATTTAGGTTTTTATTACATTAGGAATAATATCCAAAGTTTTCTGGAAATTGAGTACAATTTTCCATAATAATGAGGTTTTGTCTTCTCTTACTCTATCACAAGATATAGATTATCTATAAATAATGGTGTAATAATAAAAATTGTTAATATAAGTCAACTAGTTAGTCTCCTTAATTCTAAGCTCATCAAATTAAATAGTTGAACTGTAGCATGAACTTTACAACTGCTTGGTGATATGTTTGGATATTTTCATCAATTCATTCATTAATCTTCTTAACTGCTTATTCCTACTTGGGGTCGCGGGGAGGCTGGCGCCCATCTCAGCCAACTCTGGGCGAGGGCGGGGTACACCCTGGACAGCTCGCCAGGCCATCGAGGGGATATTTTCATGATAATGATATTTATCACTGCTATGAAAATAATACTCAGGGACAAAAGAACATGACGCCACATGCAGGCTGTTTGTAAGGATATAGACACCAGGGAGCCAGGGGATGCTCATGTGCACACCTGCAGCCTCGTTGTGCTCCTCGGACACCTGTCACAAACGAACGCTGCTCGCAATGTGCGAACTCCAGTGCTACTTTTGTGTGCTGTGTTTTGTGCTCCTTGCTCTGAAACTCTGACCAGGCGACTGGTCATAATACGATATGATAAATCAATCGCCGTACTGATTTTTGCTCAATAAATCTATAACATGGTTATAAACATGTAAGGAAATTGTAGTTTTTTGTGACCAACACACAAAGAGAGGGATACAGACAGAGGTGACTGTGGAGAGGGTAAGTTAGTGGTAGCATGCTAGGACATTAGTACCGTTAATTGTGATAATTTCTGTGATAAAACTGTCTATTGTCTAACAAAAAGAGTTTCAAATCTAATGAATCTTTATTGAATAAAGAATATCACGATCCTGTGTACCAGCCTGCTACAGAGCTGCACGTGATCCTGTTGACTCTCGCGGTTACCAGATGCTTTATTTTGCCCTGGGTGCACATTATCATTTTTTTCTAAGGCTTTTAGAGACCACATATTTTTTTCTCCTCATCCTTCAGTCCTTCACACAGAATATTCCACTCTTCAGATCAGCTTTGCCTGTTTAAATCATTCCCAAGTCATCTTTTGAAGCAGTAAGCCATACAGTGTTATATGTGTAGTGTGTGTGTGTGTGTGTGTGTGTGTGTGTGTGTGTGTGTGTGTGTGTGTGTGTGTGTTCTTTTTATTCAGGCAGATGCATCACAGATGCTGCGACAATACGGGCTCAGTCAGCTCTACAGCCACTCTGTACTGCTGACGTGTATCAGGGACTGCCATCTGGTGGCTGTTCCAGAACCACCTCCTGTGCTTCATTCAAAATTCATCCGGACCGCAAAGGACATCAGTATCACGGACGAACCCAGGAGTAAGCGGGGGGGGTGTCTGTTTTTGGGAGTGGAGTGTGTATTGGTGTGTGTGTGTGGCTGGTATGAGTGGGAGTGGGGGGCCGTGTGTGTATGTATGTGGGGTGTTTGTGGGCTTTGGGTGTGTGTGGGGAGTATAGGTGGGGAGGGGGGGTGGAGGTATAGGTGGGGTTCGGGGGCGGGAGGGGGTTGGGTGGTGTAAAACAGTTTTTTATAAGCGTGTTTTGCTTCTTGCAGAGGTTCCAGTTCAGAAGCCTGAGCAGTACATAGGGGTGCACAGTGTGTTCACCAAATTCAATCTTACACCTCTTAAAATGTAAGCTATTATGTGTGTATGAAATGTGTGTGTGTGTGTGTGTGTGTGTGTGTGTGTGTGTGTGTGTGTGTGTGTGTGTGTGTGTGTTTTAATTCTATGTTCCTGATATATGTTACAGACTGAGCGCTGCTGTATTTACGCAGCCTTAAAGCCTTTGTTCTTGCATGTTTGCTTAGGGAGTGTGTGTGTGTGTGTGTGTGTGTGTGTGTGTGTGTGTGTGTGTGTTCTACTGCAGTGGTTTAAAAACAGTTGAAAAGTCAGTTGACCAAAACCGGCACATTTACACCCCTAATCTCGAGTCATTCTTGGAGTCAGAAGAATACGAGGGTCTGGATCCTGCTCAGCAGGCCAACTCCAGCAACTCACTGGTTGCCATGGATACTAAGGTACACAGATGCTACATGTGCTACACACCCAAAAGTATCAGGACACCTGACTTATGTAACCGATTATTATAATCCATTTGTGCCTGGTGGAGGTACCCTGCACTCTGAATGCCCCTCTAGTTTGTGTCTGTGTAGTCCGTGTGTAATGATTGGCTACCTCTTCAAGGTGTAACCCCGCCTCTCACCTAAAAAGTCAGCTGTGATTGGCCCATGCTTCTCAGCGACCCTGTATGATAAGTGTTATATATAACAGATTAATGAATTTGTTGTTTTTCTGTTTTTTATGCTACAGTACTTCTGGAATTTGAGAAACATGACAGAGCTTGAGGTTAGCACAGAAGGTCCCGGGTTCGAATCTCAGGCTTGACGCAGGCATTTCTGTGTGTGGTTTGCATGTTCCCCTTGTACTCCGGGTACTCTGGTTTCCTCCCACAGTTCAAAGACATGCACAGTAGACTAACTGGCTGTTCCAAATTGCCCCTAGGTGTGAGTGTTAGTGTGAACGGTTGTGTGTCGGCCGTGTGATGGACTGGCGAGCTGTTCAGCGTGTATCCAACCTTTGCCCAGAGACGGTTGATATAGGCTCCAGCATCCCGTCAACCTTCCTGCAACCCTAGGAGGATTAAGTGGTTCAGAAAGAATATTCTATATAAAGAATATTTAATGAAAGAATAAATTTGGGATCATTTTCCTGAATCGTTTGCACCACATGAATGTGAATGTAGATGTGTGTGTGAATGCAGTGTGTGTGTGTGTGTGTGTGTGTGTGTGTGTGTGTGTGTGTGTGTGTGTGTGTGTGTGTGTGTGTGTGTG
>JAOUQZ010000024.1:6150775-6169711 GCA_028564935.1 Neosilurus hyrtlii
GAGAGAGAGAGAGAGAGAGAGAGAGAGAGAGAGAGAGAGAGAGAGAGAGAGAGAGAGAGTGGTGTGTCCTTCAGAACTGGAGCTCCACTGATCTGAACGCGTCCTGTCCGGTAATGAATATCCGGAACGGGGGGAAAGTTGGTAGTGCAATAGATTCTCATTTATGACAGACAATCATCATGATAATTAAATTTAAAGTAATTTTAATAAATCTGTTTTTTAAGGATACATGCTATATACAGTTTAATTATTTTATATTACTAGTGGTTAGCATTGTCCTCCTCAAAGCAAGAAGGTCCTGGGTTCGAGTCCTGGGCTCAGAACGGGTCTTTATGTGAGGACTTTGCTTCCAGTGGAAATCCATGCATGTGTGGGTTTCCTCTGGGTACACTGGTCTCCTCCCACACTTCAAATACATGCACATTAGGCTAAATGGCTGTTCTAAATTGCTCCCAGTGTGAATGGTTGTGAGTGCGAGTGGTTGTGAGTGTCAGTGTGTGAGTGGTTGTGGGTGTGAGTGGTTGTAAGTGCGAGTGGTTGTGAGTGTGTTGCCCTGTAATTGACTGGTGAGCTGTTTAAGTTGTACCCCACCTTCACCCACAGTCAACTGATAGGCTTTAGTCTCCCCCACAACCCTAACAGGATTAACGAGCGAGTGTGTGAGAGAGTAAATGTGTGAGAGAGTGAATGTGTGAGAGAGTGAATGTGTGAGAGTGAGTGTGTGAGAGAGTAAATGTGTGAGAGAGTGAATGTGTGAGAGAGTGAATGAGTGAGTGAGTGAATGAGTGAGTGAGAGTGTGAATGTGTGAGAGAGTGAATGTGTGAGAGAGTGAATGTGTGAGAGAGTGAGAAAGTGAATGAGTGAGAGAGTGAATGTGTGAGTGAGTGAATGTGTGAGAGACTGAATGAGTGAGTGAGTGAGTGAATGAGTGAGAGTGTGAATGTGTGAGAGAGTGAATGTGTGAGAGAGTGAATGTGTGAGAGAGTGAGTGAGTGAATGAGTGAGAGAGTGAATGAGTGAGAGAGTGAATGTGTGAGTGAGTGAATGAGTGAGTGAGTGAGTGAATGAGTGAGTGAGTGAGTGAATGAGTGAGAGTGTGAATGTGTGAGAGAGTGAATGAGTGAGAGAGTGAATGAGTGAGTAAGTGAGTGAATGAGTGAGAGTGTGAATGTGTGAGAGTGTGAATGTGTGAGAGAGTGAATGTGTGAGTGAGTGAGTGAATGAGTGAGAGAGTGAATGAGTGAGAGAGTGAATGAGTGAGAGAGTGAATGTGTGAGAGAGTGAATGTGTGAGAGAGTGAGTGAATGAGTGAGAGAGTGAATGTGTGAGAGAGTGAATGAGTGAGAGAGTGAATGAGTGAATGTTCCCCAAAATGTTTTTGTTTTGATAGTTTGAAGGTTGGTGTGAAACCCCTGTAAGATAAAAGCAGGTGGTTTTGAGATTGTATCTTTAAATTGAAAGTCAGCGCTGTGAGAAAGTGGAGATCAGAACCGGGTGAAGTCTTTTTCAGTTTTTTCAAATACAATTGGTTTCTGTTTCTGTCTAAAGGGTTGTGTGACATCAGCGAAGTTTCAGCGACGTCAGAGGACCGCTGCAAATCCCCCACCTCAGGTAATATGACCTTCAGTGCATGGATCAATCTTCAGACCTGGACCTGTTACGCCACACTCACACCCCCCTTACTCGACCTGTTTCATTCCTTTATTTTTCTCTACCCTTTTTAACCTTTGTTCTGAATTATCCAATCAGATTTATCGCTTTGACACTGAAAGGTGGGAGAACTGCACGAAGGTTTTCATTTTTTTTTTTTTTTTTTTACAATTTCACTGTAAGATTTTATAATGGACTGTTGTGGCAGTGGTAGTTGGGTCCTTGTGTGTGGTTTTTATTTGTGATAGTTGTGTTTGGGGTAGTTGTAGCTGAGGTAGATTTGTTTGTGTCACTTTTGTGATAGTTGTGGTAGTTTTGTTTGTAGTAGTTATTTTTGGGGTAGTGGTTTCGGGGTGGATGTAGCTGGGGTAGTTGGGGTAGTTTTGGTAGTTGTGTGGTGGGTAGTTATTTTTGTGGTGGTTGTGTTTGGGGTAGTTCTTTTTGTGGTAGTTGTGTTTGGGGTAGTTGTTTTTGTGGTAGTTGTGTTTGGGGTAGTGGTTTTTGTGGTAGTTGTTTTGTGGTGAATGTGTTTGGGGTAGTTGCGTCTGGGATGGTATTTTTTCTGGTGGTTGTGTTTGGGATACTTATTTTTCTGGTGGCTGTGTTTGGGGCAGTTGTGTTTTGAGTATTTATCATTGTGGTGGATGTGGTCGGGGTAGTTATGTTCATGCAGGTTGTGATTATGGTAATTGTGGTGGTTGTTTTGTGAGTGGTTATTTCTGTGATGTTTGGGGTAGTTATTTTTGTGGTGGTTTAGGTGTTGGTCTCTGTGGTTGTGGTGATTGAGGTGTTTGTGTCTGTTTTGGTTGTGTTTGTGTTTTTGGTAGTTGTGGTTGTGGTATTATTTGGGGTAGGTTGGGGGAGTTGAAATGAAACAGCGTCTTTTTGTTATTCCTGTTCAACACCTTTGAACCAGAGTTAATTTGGCGATGGTGAGATATTGCTTTAGTGTTTGTGGATTTCTTCCTACTGGAACGTCACAAAGAGGGATCAGGGAACAACCTGGATCTCGGTGTTTATCCTGTGTGGACTAAAAACATTTTGCCTAAATGGCTACGACCATCCGGGAAGGAAGATACAAATCATGCAATTTTAATTATTTATTTTCTGTTCAGGTTATTTTACATTGCTAAAATATACACCTTAGTGACCTTAACACTCAGAATATCATAGAGCACAAGGTACCTCCAGCAGGCACAAATGGATTACTGTGTCATGTGCACTGATTTACCTGAAAAATCTGTTTAAGACTGCAGGCTCCGTTATTATAACTTAGCGTCGGTATAATGAAATGTCTCCCCCTAGTGGACGTCCAAAGAACATTTATTTACGCATTATTTGTACCTATTCACCTTAATTTTTTTCAACATTATCCCATGCACAGATCACCTCAAAAATCTAATGATTTGTTCCCGCTCTACTGTACATGGACAAACGAATAGTCAAACAGACAAACCTACACATGCTGCACTTTGGTGGAATTGAAAATTAGTACACAGTTTTTAAATGGCTTTGTGATTTATTAACATACAAACTTCCACCAACACCATTTGCCCCCAAACTCAGAACTTAGTTGTGCCTCCTTCAGACTGTTCCACTTTACTACAGACAAAAATGAGATTAATTAATATTATTAGACTCCATTCTAGTGTATGCATTTAGTCGTAGCTTCACTGCAAATTGGACAGAGAGAGAGAGGGAGAGAGAGAGAGAGAGAGAGAGAGAGAGAGAGAGAGAGAGAGAGAACGGGCATTACTAACTGCAAAATGCTTTACTTCCTCCCCAAAAAAAGTCTTGACGTCTAACCATCAACAGTTCTACAATGGAGCTGGTAGAGGAGGTAAGATGGACAGAGTGAGGAACAGAACCCCACTCTCTGTGTGCAACCACTGTCTCTGTCTGAAAATACGGGGGGGCAAGACACCTCACTGGTTGGGTCACATGATCTTCTGTCTATTAATATGCGGTTACGTTTACATTTTTATCTAATAAATAGGACAGTTTTGTTTTTAGGTAAGGAAGATAATGGGATGGTGGGATGCTTAATTTTGTAAAAAAAATTAAAGTTTGTCGGAGATTTTATCGTACTGAGCCGATCAGATGTAAATGCGTGTTGGGGGCAGCACGGTGGTGTAGTGGTTAGCACATCTGCCTCACAGTCAGTTCAAGTCCTGGTCTCGGCAAGGGTGTTTGTGAGGTCTGCATGTTTTCCCCGTACTTAAATGGGCTCTCTCTGGGTACGCCGGTTTCCTCCCACAGTGCAAAGATGCATGTTAGGTGAAGATAGGCCTCCTCACGACCCTAGTAGGATTAAGCAGTTTTGCCAATGAATGATTAGTGTTTAGGTTTATCCATAGAATATATAAGAAGATAAAATATATCTTAAGTAATTTCTTCATTTTTATAAAATCCTGTAGCTTTGTCCTTCAATCTGGATTTAACAGAGTACCGATTAATTCCCTTCGACCCCCATCAGTCCCTGGTTTTGCTCTTCTGTTTGGTGCATGCTTGTGGCATGGGTTCCTGGTAGTCTCATCCTTCGTGGGCATCATGAGACCCAACGTCCTTTACCCAGTTATGTCTGTCCAGCATGCAGCATTTAATACCACGTTTGTTTTGTCTCTGAGTCCCATTACGGATATATTCAGCCGTGGTGTCTCCCATTTCCCCGGTGTGCATGACTTGTATCCTCGGCCGATCTTGAAAGTTTTGTAAAGAGAAGTGTTTTCTTTCTTCCAGCAAAGATGTCACGGAAATTAAGCTTGCCTACTGAGCTAAAGCCAGACTTGGGTAAGCTTTGACTTGTTCATATTTCATAGATTTTTTTTTCTTTTATTGGAAAATGCGGCTCATCATCATCATCACATTTTCCTGGAATCGGGAGAATCATCGTTTTAGTCTCATGTCAGTGAATGAGGTACAAACAGCTCCTGGGAGACACTTTATATTAACATAGTCCCCATACAAAGGTTTTCTATCAGACCGAGTCGTATTATTTTCTTTCTTCTAAGACATTTCTCTTTATTCTTCGAAGCTGGACCCACTGTTCCTGATGCTCAGTCAAACCTTTCATAATGTTCATCGCTCCTTCTTTAAATCTTTTGTTCAGAAATTTGGAGGTGGAATTCAGTTGGTCCAGCTCATTAAACACTTCTGTATATAAAAATTAATCAACCAACCTGGACGTTCACAGAATAAGTGTCATGATTTTTTTATTATTATTCATGCAAAATATTTTCTCATTTCTGATTGGTGGAAATTCACCAGCTAATTCTTGGTATTCCTCAACAAGCCGACGTAGTCCATCACTGAGGTCGAGTAAGTACGATAATGGCGTGGTAACGTCAATCGTGCAAATATTCCTCCTCATGGATATCATATTAGATAGATACTCTACGCCCTGCAGTAAATGGCGCCGCCTGTCTGCCATCTTGGTTAGTTAGTTAGTACCGTTTACAGTGACGCACTGCGACCCAGAGCTGACAAAACGTCATTATATTTTTTAAGTATTTATTCTGTTGTAAGTTATATCTGAGAGTGAGTAACAATGACCAAGATGGCGGTGCAAAGTTCCTTCGCCCAACAGCACTGACAGTCGGGTGTAGACTGTCTATCTTATTTGCTATCTATGTTCCTCCTCCCAGAGAAACTTAGCGAATAAATGGCGGCCCACTCTTAAGACTAAAGGTGTTCTCCTTGCAACCCACAGATAAAGTTACATTTGATGGGAAAATTACCTCTTTACCCTCAGATACTTTCGTTCCATGTATTGTTTCTTATTTTCATGGAATTTGTCCCGAATTAATCAGAAATAGCATTAGCTTGGACTAGCATGCTATCTACGACGGAGTATTAGGGCCACATTAAGAAAAATAGTTTTTGACAGTTATTTGCTGGTGGATTCTCTGTGTTAAGACGTCTTACTTTAACAAATGTTCAGATTATTATTAAGTCCCGTAATTCTCTTTAATGCCAAATTAAATGGTCAGAACACACAGTGAATTTTGTAAGAGTAGAATTCAACTGAAATTCATTGCAGGTCACCTGGATTTCATCCTGTCACGCGTTTAAATTCCCTGGTGTTTAACTCTCTGGAGCCCAGTAGGGTTAAATCAACACTCCATGACAGGGGTGTCAAACTAATTTTCCCAGAAGGCAACATCATTACATTTTTAGATCATCCCGAGCCAAATAATCACTGAACATCTGTTCAAAAAAAACTCACTACAAAATCTGCATGGTGAAATTAGTTTAGGTATTTTTCCCTTTTGCTTTATTGACTTTGCTTCCCTGACAACGCATGACAGCGATAAGTTAGCTTTTAATCTTTCTTTCTTTCATCAAAGACTAGCTGTTCATTCGAAATAGGTTTGCTGCCAACTAGTGGATGGAGGATGAATCACATTTCATGATAATGGTTAATGCAGAAAATGTACGATAATCATATTCTTTCATGACTTTCATGAGCCACAGAAAATGAGCTGGCCGGCCAGATTTGGGCTGCAGGCCTTCAGTTTGTGCTCTTGGAGTAAGTTTAGCGCTGGGGGTTTTATATTCCAGTAGACATTGGAACAATGTTCTGCAAGCAAGACTATGGGTCCAAAATGTTATAGAGACATTCCTATCATGTGTTTATCCAATGCATTTGCTTTCAATGAGGACACACACATCAACGCATGACATCATCACAGTCACAGGATGCTATTTATTCCTCATCCGGTTTCCTGCATGAACATATTTAGCTTAATAAAGCATTTGTTTGGAAAGGGAGCTTTACCTTGTCTTGTTTTTCTGTCTACTGTCTTACTCTCTGTATGTCCACCACGGGGTGCCATACCGCTAGACAACAGGGACAACTCGTTCAGCCGCTCACGCAGCTCAAGCGTGACCAGCATCGACAAGGAAGCACGTGAAGCCATAACGTCATTTTACTTCTCCCAGACGTACACACGTAAAATGGACAGCTCCTTAAGCCCTGCCCTGTGGGTGGGCACCTCCCTCGGGGCAGTCCTTGCTATCTCCCTAAACATGCCCCCTCCAGGAGAGCAACGGTTACTGCAGCCGGTCATTGTTTCACCCAGTGGTGAGTTTCTTTTGCCTTTGCTTTTCCTGTCCTTGTTTGTACAGATGTAATCAAGTTCTTCACACTGCAGAAAGCATTGGTGTTCTCCTTAGGCTCCTGCCAATCATAACACACATTTCTTTTAGGCACTTTCATTAGACTAAAGGGAAGCATTATCCGGATGGCGTTTTTGGATGGATCAGGCTCGCTGCTCCCACCCGCCTCAGAGCCGTGGTATGAACCGAACGCTGACAGTGAGGAGAAGGAGAGAGCGAGGAAGAGAAGGCCGGTGTCTGTCTCGCCCTCTACCTCACAAGACCTGAACGAGAGCCAGTATATGGTGGTATGCTCAGAGAAGCAAGCCAAAGTGATTTCACTACCCTCGCAAACCTGCATCTTCAAGCACAACATTACAGAGACGTCGTTTGTGCTGAGGGCAGATGTGGTGCACGCCGGCCCGGGTATCTGTCTCACATGCTTCTGTGCCAACGGACACATCATGACCCTCAGGTACGCCGTGCTGGGGGAATTCTGGGTTTTTTTTTTAAAGAAGGGTATACGCTACTCAGGTGTCTTCTGAACTGTTTCAGTCATGACTTCTCTGTTTAGCATAAAGATTTACATGAGTCGTTTTATAGAGTTTATAGAAAGTCCTAGCCACCAGCACAGCCTCTGTGTTCCTTGGAATAGATTTCGAAGGCATCTGCACCATTTTTCCAAAAGATCTTCCCTCACGAAAATTCATATCAAGACATTCAGTGACCCCTTCTATGCCCCTGGAAGGGGGCGGCATCATTCTGGAAGAGACCACTCCCATCCATCCATCCATCCATCCATTTTCTGTACTTGGTACGACTACTGGGGTCACGGGGAGCCTATCTCAGCCGGGTCTGGGCGAAGACAGGGTGCACCCTGAATAGCTCGCGAGCCCATTACAGGACCAACATATTTACAAACACTCGCACCTAGGGGCAATCCGGAATATCCAGTTAGCCTAATATGCATGTCTTTGGACTGTGGAAGGAAACCAGAAGACCCAGTGAAAAAACCAGGCAAGCATGAGTAGAACATTCAAACTTGAAACAGAAGTGCCATCGCCCAGCCCGGGCCTTGATCTCAGGGCCTTTTTGCTGTAAGGCTGGCATGCTAATCACTTCGGCACCGAGTCACCTACTAACTGGTTGTTGTTGAATGTGAATGTCAGGAAGATTTGCACTGAAAATCAGTCACGTGATTTTTCCTTGTTGTTTTTTAAATAAGAGATGTCGATGTTGATGCATGTATGGATTTTATTGTTTCACTGTATTCTACAGCAGCATTATATGGATTATGAAGTGTTGTTTGTAGGTAAATATTTAGAGTTAATATGCTTGGATTCTCGTATTTTCCTCTCGTTGTCTTGTTTGACAGTCAGTGCCTGCAAAGCCCCTGGGTACCGCAGATGGGAGGAGACATGACGCATCACGCAGACGCACTGTCTGGACTTTGTCTACTGATCTCCCAGCAACTCATAAATCTTTAGCAAGGACACAGAGATCAGGGCGGCATCTGTGCATCAATATTTTCAGTTTTTAGTCACAGAAAAGGACAAAATCTACTCGCGTTAGCAGTTACTTCAGAACTCGAGTTCTAGTGTGCTAAAATAATTAGTAATATGTTTTTATATTAAAACTTGCAGGAATAGCTTGAGGGTCACTGTCTGCGTGTATCGTTCCTCCCCAGGGCACAAGTAGATTATTATAACTCGGCATTGCTGTAATGGAATGTCTCCCCCTAGTGGGTGTCTCATTTTGGTGCGTAATAAAGAATATGCATTTGTTTTTTGGTTTTTTTGTTTGTTTTTTTTTTGTTTTATTTGCATGATACTATGCACGGATCACTAATACAAATTTAATGCGCTCTTTCCAGACCTATACCCCATCCCTCCTCAAGTTTGATGAAAATTTGTTTGGTACATTTTTTTTAATAGTGCTAACAGAAAAAAAAAAAACTTTACTTAATTATTGGATATAATTGATTCAGATCTCCTCCAAAATCTTATGGGTTCTTGCCAGGCCCATTTTCCTCCACCAAGTTTGGTGAAATCATTTCAGTATTTTTTGTGTAATTCTGCTATCAGTCATACAAACAAACAAACAAATAGATGCTGATGAACACGTAATCTCCTCCACCAAGCAGCAGAGGTAAAAATTTTTTTTTTAAAAAGTCCAAATCTAGAGCACTCTCTGTTCTCTTCTGCCTCCAGTTTGCCCGGGCTCAGACCACTGCTGGATGTAAACTACCTGCCTCTGACAGACATGAGGATAGCCAGGACTTTCTGCTTTACTAACCTGGGCCAGGCCATGTACTTGACCTCCCCCACTGAGATCCAGAGGATAACCTACAGCCAGGATGTCTGTGAGAACTTACAGGTTTGTTAATGTGATGCGTTCCAAAAGGCTTTGAGTAGAGACTTCGAAACCATATTAAAAGTAAGAAGAATAAAATTCATGTGTAATGTTCCAGGAGATGCTCAGTGAGCTATTCACTCCGGTGGAGACACCAGAGGCTCCAAATAGGGGATTCTTCAAAGGTCTTTTTGGAGGAGGGGCACAGTCGTTGGATCGAGAAGAACTTTGTAAGAATGGCTTCCCTTTCTTCCGCACTTACTGTATGAGGTTCTGCTATAAAGTCCCAGGTGTATCATGGGTGTGCAGCAAGTCCAAACACAAGTCGCGATGTTATTGTGATGCTGACACTTAAGCGTTTGTAATTTTACTGTAGACCAGAGATAAAACATCGAGCAGATACTTTGCTCATTTCAGGAAATCAGCAGTGGAGGTACTTGAAATGCTCCACAACACCTAAAGCAGTGAAGCAATGAGCCAGACGAGGTGTTTTGGGTGGCATTTGCTTTACAAGACTTCTCATAAAACTACAGACATACACGTCTCATTGCAGTAGCCCTCTCTCTCATTACTGGCCACTCTCCTGCAAACACACCAGAAACAAACGTAAATAGACACAGGTGAAACTCATCAATATGTTACCTGCTGGCTGTAGCTGACTCTTCTCCGTCTGGAGAGGACGCTCGATGATGTCGCTGCTGCTTCAAAGCATTACTTTCTGCACATCGCAAATGTGCACATGTGAAACATAGGTCCCAGTGTAACTATCACAATGTCAGGTGGTGTACCGTTCCACAAGAGGTAACCCGCATCTCCGCAGGAAGCGATGAGCGACACGTGAGCTGCCGAACTGCATGTGAAATCGCCTACTATGGAAGCGAATCGGAAAAGGATCGGGGGATTTCTGTGTGACAGCACCTGTTAGTCAAAGGTATCTAAGCTCTGATTGGTTATCGCTAAAATAACACCACCCGCCCACCTTGCGTCGCGTGAGAAAATTTCATCTCTTGTTGCTCACTTTGCTGCTGTTCACTGACTTTGCATGGTCGCTTGTCACTCGTCACTTCCTGTGTGGATGCAGATTTAGAGATGCAGGTGCATGACTGTACCGTTCGTTCAATACAGATTCACAGATTTATGACCCTGAATGGGACTGAAACAAACACATAAACAAGAAAGAGTACATGTGGATTGATTTATTTATTTATTTATATAGTCATCAGGCCACATGGTGCTTAGAAGCTTTACGTTTATCACTGCTGACATATCACTTTTTCCATGTCCATAGTTGGGGAGTCTGGAGCAGGTAAGGCTTCCCGGAGCCTTGCTCAGCACATCCCTGGACCAGGGGGTATTGAGGGCATGAAGGGGGCAGCAGCAGGTATTGTGGGTGACCTGGCTCGTGCAAGGATAGCGCTGGATGAGAGGGGCCAAAAACTGAGCGAGGTAGAAGAGCGGACGGCGGCCATGATGGCTAGCGCTGACTCGTTTTCCAAACATGCCCACGAGGTACCCGCCTGGTTTTACCTTACAGCTTCTTGCTTTAGTGGGGTTCCAATCCATAAATACAATTTTGGTTATGCTATGTACCTTATTTTTATATATGCCACTGTTGTATACCACTTTTTTAACTTTTTTTTTTTCTCTGTTAGTTTTTGGATTCATTATTGGGATTCATATTGCTGCTTGTTGTCATTTTTGTGCCCTGCAGATGATGCTGAAATGTAAAGATAAGAAATGGTACCAGTTCTAATCCACAGAGCTGTCCGCAAATACAAAGGAACCCAAGAACCACTTTCCAAAAGAACGTCATCTTTTCTCTCATCCTTCCCTCCCTCTTGTCCTGCTTAGCTTTTATTCTGGACCACTGGGAGCTTTCTTTATTTTTTTGGCAAAATGTTAAATACTGTGTGGACTGCAGTCCTGCTCCTTGAACTGGTGTGTGTGTGTGTGTGTGTGTGTGTGTGTGTGTGTGTGTGTGTGTGTGTGTGTGTGTGTGTGTGTTAGCCAAACCATACATCAAACCATGACAAGATATCCACTATGCCAGTGTCTGCTTTTTTTTTTGTTGTTGCCTGCTCCCGTCCGTAGTGAATATCTCAGACGCTTGGATTTGCATTTCCTCATATTCATACTGTTCATGGTTCTTCATTCATCTTTGTCTTTCTCAGAAGGAAAAGTAGAAGCTTAACAACACGATGTAAGAGAAAAAATGAATAAACAGCCATTATAAAAGAAAAAATAAGAAGGAGAGAATAATATATATCCATAATTCTATTTTAATCTCTATGCGAAACTACTTCACTGATCAAAACTGGATTCATTCGGAGTCAAGAGCTCACTAATCAAGAGCAGCTTGTTGTTTTTTTTTGTTTTGACGAAGTTTCACCTCTCATCCATCCTACATAAAGGAGAGACTTAAACAACGACCCTACAGGCGTATGGTACCAGAGATTCAGCACATCAGGACAAGACGCAGAGAAGATATGGTTTCAAAGAGGAGAAACGGAGGTCATCCATATTCATCTGGAAAGACCATCACTGAACAGGTGCTGGCTTAAGCTTAAGACACAAGTTTTCAGCGCTGGTGTTAGGACCATCCTAATCTTCCCAATACGGATATGCACAGAGCCTTCTATCTGTACTCTGTATTCATTTTAACTGTACTTGTGAACATTTTTGGAACAGAACGGAGCAGCACCACCGCCAACCATGTACGCTGTAGCCTGAGGAACTTGTAATAACTGCAGAACTTCTAAAGAAAGGTTATATGAATTTATATCATCTAAATGATATCATTTCATCCGGACACAGGAACCAAACATTTAATTCAGAACAGCTGGGAGGCGATTTGATGTGAATTGGGTGGTAGTAAAGGAAGAATGGCTGTCCATGAGGGCAAAAGGATTTTTCTTCAACACTTCGACATGTATTTAATGGCCTCACAGACCACCACCGTCAACCAACTTCGCATTTTCCTGTATTTTAATAACGTTTACATGATTACAATCTCCTCCACCGTCACCGTTTTGCTTGATGTATTGCGTAACATTGCCAATGTAAATGATGTACGGAAGTATGCGGACGGTTACGTCTGAAATGCATGAAACAGACGTCTTTTTTAAGCAACAATTTTCTATGCATCATTGTTACGCAAATAAATTCATCCCAGTATAACATGTCACCAGGAACAATTTTTCAGTCCTGGAGACATTTTGTGAGATTTTGACTTGGATTCAAAGCACACAACACAAGATGATGAACTCTCAGTGCAAAGAAGTAGAATTAAGGCAGTGTTACAAGTGTCAACTCTCAACGACGATTATGAAGCGCTGTTGAGGGGAACTTCACTGTAAGTTGACCTTGTAACATGAGCCTAACATGGTCTTGAGTTCCCGTCCCAGGTGGTTTAATCCCCATGCCCACCTTGACCCAGGTGACATTAGCAACTCACCTGAACCAAGGGTAAAATAGAGACTTGCATCAGAGTCATACGTTTGCTGATGTAACCCAAACAACTGAAACGAAACCGGAGATGTTAACGATTCTCAGCTTCATCTCTGTGGTGTCAACCCCACTAAAGGTGAAATACCTTGGACTTCCCATCAGCTCTTTGAACTGAAGAAGCCTTTTGGATGAGAGGTGAAACGTCCAGTCCATTTGCTTTCAACTCTTGACCAGGATGACTGAGAACCTACAGACGTCTTCATTCGGACTGTCAGGTGAAGCAAATGTCTAAAGGATGGAAGAGTGGAGGTGTGAAGATTAGCCATTTGCAGGAAATGATGCCATTGTCATGAAGGATGTGAACCTAATGACCAGAGAGTTGGCCTCCTCGTACCTTTGCCTTTCTAAAGCCATCCCTGATTATTTGTCTTTATTAAAGTGAAATGGAAGGGCAGCCTTCCAAACTGTCCTGTTACACATGAACCTATGTATAGTTTCATTATCAGGTGGTTTTTGCTTACATTTGCGAAGTGGAAATCTGCTAAAGTTCATTTGATTGTTTGCATTAGCTAGTTTTAAAAGGCCACCATCTGGAGTCCATTTCACTGTCTCAATAGTGAGAACCTGCAAGAATAGGACATGAATTCATCAGTTCATATAAGGCAAGATAACAGCAAAAATAACAGTATACAGATATTAAACTAACAAATCACATATAAACTATTGAACTTCTGAGTTAAATAAAACTAGTCACGTCTGCACATGATACGATCTGACGTTTACATACATCAGACAGGCATCTGCTCGTTCATAGGAATGAAGAGTATGTCTCGCTGTTCATTCATACGGAAATTACTTTCGTATTTACCATTCCATACATGTGAATCACGTGCGACTTTTTGCAGTACAGTGTCACCTCCCTGTGTGAAGATTTTGACGTTTTTTGTTTTTTTTTCTTTACGAAGGAGCTTGCAATAACAATAGTGCATATTGATGTACATGGTGTATGCAAGCTTTTATTAAGTTTGGGTTTAGTCATCCAGATTATCTTTAATAACTTTATTTTATTTAATTTTTTTACATTGATTTTTTTCAATATACATTTGAGAATTGTTTGATATTTATATTGGTGCAATAATACTATACATTAAATTCCCATCCGTAAGAGGTTTATTATTAAACATTCATCCAGGTATAAACACGCAAAGAATAAAACGGATTTACAGAAATTGTGTTTCGATTAATTATATTCCTAATCTAATGATGATGATGATGATGATGATATTTTTTTCCAGACATCCAGTGCAGAAACAGATCGGGGCGATGGGTGCTGCTGCTTTGTGAAATTAGGACATTAGAAAATTTAAATTAATAAGTTACAGTGTATTTTGAAATGTGTTGTATACAGTTTCACTTGGTTTATTTTGTTAATTTTTTATTTATTTATTTTTTGCCATAACTCTAATCAGTGGGATTATTTTATATATTATTTAAATG
Organism: Neosilurus hyrtlii; assembly: GCA_028564935.1. Classification (NCBI taxonomy): domain Eukaryota; kingdom Metazoa; phylum Chordata; class Actinopteri; order Siluriformes; family Plotosidae; genus Neosilurus; species Neosilurus hyrtlii. Next base: position 6,164,820 of record JAOUQZ010000024.1, read on the forward strand.
TATCTATATATTTTTATTTCATAGTTCCGGAGCACTGAGCTCTGTATATTTTCTTAATCCTGATTTAGGAAGTATTGACCTTTCATTTAAAAAAAGTCAAGCACATAAGCTGCATACGTACTGAAATAAAAGATACAGTACTGGAGGTCTGAGTATTTAAGTTTCCCGTTTTTCTTCCAGGAAAATTAAATAAGGGTGAAGTGCAGTGGAATCTCTTGGAAATAAAATGGAATCGGATCCACAATGTCCTTCCGAAAATATTTATTTCTTCCTCGTGACCCCTGCACCGGCCGCCATGATATTAATAACATCATTATCTTTTTTATTTCTCTTGAAATCGCTTCCCTTCTTCTGTTTCTTAACACTCGATCTCAGACCTCAAGTTATCACGCATGCGCTAGACCGTTCCCCCGGCCACGCCGTCTCGTTATTGTTATTGTAAACATACAGAATCAAAACAGGATGTAGAGCAGGTGAATACGAGATACTAAGCACATGAACTGGAGTGATTTCACAAGGAAACCTCTATATTCATCCAGAATGAACCGATTATTGTTATATTGATGAATTGATTTGATAGAGCGGATATTCACTAGTGAATGGGGAACTTTAACTGTAAAATGGTACTACATGCTCTTGCAGTTCTTAGTTTTTCTTAAAGTGGAATGGGTTAATGGGATACTGGCCTAAATTCAATGTTATGTGTTTGTCTTCTCGATAGACTCCCAAGCTAGAGTTAAGGTGGCATTGGGGTAACGAAGTATTATTATTAATAAATAATGCTGTCTAGATTTGTTCATGCAAATTTTCATTTATTTATTCGTTTTGTTTGTTTATTTATTTATTTCTGGTGAGGTATTTATTAAAAATAAGAAGAAAAAGTAAAGGAAAATGAAAAGCAATTGAATCAGACGCTGTGTTTAAACTGTACTTGTTTTCTTTCTTCAGAGCATTTCGTCTCCCTCTCGTCTGTCTTCTTCTGAATTTTGCCATTGTGTAAATAAATTAATCTGACAATCTGGGACCATAAATTGAAGAGCGAGAGGGGACGAATTGGTGTCAGGACAGTCGCCATATTTTGTTAAATGCCAAAGATTTTTTTTTCACTGTTTATTCTGCCAGTTGTGCCGAACATCAGTGGGTTGTGCGTGTTGTATTAGTGAGGTCTTACCTGTGGTTCTTGGTCCTGTATGGATAACACAAATACAAAAATATAGAGATAAATATATTACACAGTATTCAATGGTGCCATGTCCAAATGTTTTGAAATATACGTTATAGATTCCTCCCACTTGATTTACACTTTTTTTTTAGTTCGTTAAACTGTTAAACCTGATGTTTATTTAAGTTGATGGTATTTTTTATGAACATAGATGAACATCTAAGATCCTTATAAAAATGTTTTTTGATGTGTAAGCTCGGACAGACTGATCGAGCGATACGTTTTTGTCATCAAATTTTCTGTTTATGATCTGTGTTTTTAGTAAATAGTTTTCAAAGTTTTGTCGTTATCATTGTACAAGACAGCGTACACATCTGTACACATCTGTACACATTTCATTCAGACTAAACCAACGATTTTATCTCAAAACTTATCAAGTCCCATATGGAAAAAAAGCAGGGCGACTGATATTTTCGGAAGCTTTGTGTCTAATGTTCTAATGTTAATAAGAACTTTGCAGAGAACTCTTGATGTTCTAGGTTCCCACTATGGTGAGCAGACAGTAATGTGATGTGTGTTAAAACATTCAGTGGCACTAAGTGCAGTGTGTGAGCCACTCTCAGGCTGTCTACCCTCTTTTAAACCAGTTTTCAGGCGTTCAATTAGTTCCTGATGCTGTCCATGTGGATGTTGGTTGTTTGTTCTTTGTAATTTTTCAAGACAGAAAAAAAAAACCCTCCTTAAAATGAGATGTCTAATATACTAATGTCATTTTTTCCCCCTACCAACTCATTGTATCTTAAAATATTATCCTTCTGTTCTGATATGAAGTTGGTCTTCTCTGGGGCTCCGTTTCCTTGTCCTCGATATCACCGCTATCGCAGTATTTTTCTCATGGTAGCCACCTTTCATGTACAGTTTTATGCAAATTTCACATGGATGTTTGTGAATATCTGCTGCCACAAATGATTTAGAATTTCTGTAGATAGAGAATACTGTGCAATGGAAAATAAAAAAATGAATTAAACTCGTGCTGTTGTATGTTGTGTTAAAAAGTTATTAGTATAGCTAAAATATCAACCCCCAGGCAGATATGTCTGGGTATAACCAAGAAAAAGTGAACTCTGGGTGAAAGCCGGGTACACCCTGAACAGCTCGCCAATCCATCCTAGGGCCAACACACACAAACAAACATTCGCATCTAGGGGCAATTTATAGCAGCCACTTAGCCCACTGTGCATGTCTTTGGAAACCGGAGTACCAAGAGGAAGCCCACAGTAGCATAGGGAGAACATATCACAGGGAGAAAATGGCCTCCCCTAGCCCTGGACTCGAACTCTGCTGTCCTATATTCCAATATACTTTATACTATGCTGCGCTTTATGATATTTATTAAAATATTTTCTGAGATTTTATCATATCCATGAAATTAATAATGGAATTCGCATCACAACCCTGTAGGTTTGAGAAGACATTAGTACTATTAGCAGGACATAAATTAATCCAAAAATATCAAGCAAATTAAATTAACAAGAAAATAATACATTCTATTTCATCCTTACTGACCACCAGAGGCGGTGCTTCAGCACTAAATCTATCTATCTTGCACATGCGCAGGTCGATTGTTTATATTAACAAAGTCACGCGTGACCTCTGATGACCCCGGGTCAGCCTATATCTTCCGGTGGCATCAGAGGATCTGTTCCTGTTCATCTTCTCGCTTCGCAGGTAACCACATGTCAATGTGCTACCCCAAGCTAAGTGGCTAAAATACCGAACAACCTCGTTGCTGGTAGCCTTGCAACGTCTAGTCGGAGCTGCGGAATATTCGCCCCCCAAAGGCTGCAACAGACCCTGTTTGGGATCATCATCCTCGGCTGGACAAGTTTATCTATTTCTTACTAAGAGCTGTCCAACCTGCTGTACTCGGCTTGGTTGTATTTGTTTGTTTGCCTTTGCACTGATGTCTAGGGAGCTGGGGCGTCTGATGTCCACTCTTGTCCAGGCTCGCCACCAGGTTTGGCTGGCACAGTCTCCTCTTATGGAGGAGCAGTCCTCTGGGTCAGGATGCTCCAGTGTGGACACTTCTGTACATTACTGTACTCAGAGAAATACCTTCCGGCCACAGCTCTGGGGTGGTTCGCTCTCTGTATTGCCGGAGCCAGGGTGTAAACTGTGAACTTGGACACAATAAGATTATAAACAATCCAGCAGATGGCACCATACATGGTCTTTATAACTTTCAAGTCCTGCCTGTCCCTCTCTCTGGTGATGCTAATACTACTAATAACATTACTACTGTCATGGCATTATTAACTCGGTTATTAGTGGTGAAATTCAAATTTAAAATCTTTCCTCTTCTTTCCACCTATTTCCTTTTGTTCATCTAACTTGTAGACAAAGTTTAACTTGGAATCATCTAATTAGATCCTGGCGTTAGACCTATTGGAAAGTTCCTGTGTATGTGAATGTAATAACTATTGTAATATTACTTTAGTATAATTTCCATGAGCTCTCAAATGTCTAGAAATAATAACATTAACAATATACAGCTCACACGGAAGGTAATAACTTACTAAGTCCGAGCCCACACTCAATTCAGTTCAATTCAATTCAGTTCAGTTCAGTTTAATTCAATTCAGTTTTATTTGTACAGCACTTTATATTTTTGACATTTTCACAAAGCAGCTTTACATAGTAAAAATAAAGAAAATTGTTTATACATTTAAACATTTATTCCCCAAAACCTACACATTCCTAATGAACAAGCACATGGCGATGTTGGCAAAGGAAAACTCCCTCAGTTGAGGAAGAAACCTTGAGAGAGACCAGACTCAAAGGGAAACCCATCCTCATTTGGGTGAAACTATAGTTTCACTATAATTTACCATAGTGGTGGTTTAGTGGTTAAGGTGAAGGGTTACTGATCTGAAGGTTAGCAGTTCAATCCCCACTATCACCACTGTTGGGCCTTTGAGCAAGGCCCTTAACCCTCAATTGCTCAGTTAAAACCAGATAAAAATAAGCAGATCAGGAGGATCAGGCTCACCGGCATCCCAGAAGCAGCATGTGTACCTCAGCAAAAAGAGTCTTAAAAACAGAGACTGTGTCTGAGTCCCGAACGTTAAATTGAAGGTTATTCCATAATTGTGGGGCTTTGTAAGAGAAAGCTCCGCCCCCTGCAGTAGTCCTCAGTATTCGAGGTATCACTAGGCAGCCTGCACCTTTCAATCTAAGTGGGCGAGCTGGATCATAAACAACAAGAAGTTCACTAAGATAATGTGGCAGTGCAGTGTAAATAATATAGGGGTGATGTATTCTGGACTCACTGGAGCTTATTAGAACATCCAGAAAGTAATGCATTACAGTAATCTAATATTGAGGCAACAAAAGCATGAACACACTCATGGACTGCAAACAGACAAAAACACACAAGGTTCAAGTCCCAGGCTCAAGTGTTTCTCTGTGGAGTTTGCATATTCATATTCCCCCTGTGCTTGTGCGGGTTTCCTCAGGATACTCTGGTTTTCTCAGATTGCCCTTCAGTGAAAGTGTGAATGTTTGTATGTGTTGGCCCTGCGATGGTCTGACGAGCTGTTCAGGGTGTACCCCTCCTTCGTCCAGTGTCTTTTGATATCGGCTTCAGCCTCCCTGTGACCCTAATAGTAGGATTAAGCAGTTCAGTAAATGATCAGGGCGAGTGAGTGGTAGGATTAAATGGATGACTGAG
>JAOUQZ010000024.1:6169811-6191666 GCA_028564935.1 Neosilurus hyrtlii
ACACACACACACACACACACACACACACACACACACACACACACATACACACACACACACATACACACATACATATATATATATAGTTTAGACAATAAAAACAATATCACACTTCAGGAGTACTGATATACTGAATATCTGTGATCTGACTGCAGGTTATCACAGATATTGAGAGGTAAAGCCAAAATAATCACAAGGAAAGACAGGTACAGAAAGGTAAATACAGGTAAAAGCAGGTAAATTACAGATAATGACAGGTAATCACAGGTAAAGACAGATAATCACAGAGAGAGAGAGAGAGAGAGAGAGAGAGAGAGAGGTTAGAGAGGTAAACACAGGTACTGAGAGGTAAAGAGGGGTACTGAGAGGTAAACACAGGTACTGAGAGGTAAACACAGGTACTGAGAGGTAAAGACGGGTACTGAAAGATAAAGACGTGTACTGAGAGGTAAAGACGGGTACTGAGAGGTAAAGACGGGTACTAAGTGGGTAAAAACGGTTGTTGAGAGGTAAAAACAGGTACTGGGAGGTAAAGACGGATACTGGGAGTGAGATATTTTCCCAAAATATCTGCACCTTTGCCGAGTGTTTTGTGTTGCCATGTCAACACACAGGGTTAGTAAGTTTAGAAATGGTTTTGCTAGGACACAGATGAGTGGAGTGATAGGAAAGTTGTATGAAATATAAGCACTCTGGGAACTCGGCTCGTCCAATCAGAGTGAACTGTTGTGCGAGTGAACCTTTTCTAACTACGTCCCTTGTTTTCACCTGTTTTTAGCCACATTAAGATTCTTACAGGAGGTTCTTTGGTTGATAGCCTGTGCGTACCTCAGAGCTGGCCGGCATCCCGTGCTGTACGTACAGGTCAAGCACCTTCTCCACATCGCCCTCTTTGATCAGATGCGTGGCGTACAGCGCACAGTATTTATGCAGGATTTTAAAATTCTGTTTGGCAAAACAATAAAAATATAAAAGACTGAGAAAGAGTGGAAGAGATGTACAGAAACCAGCAATACCTCAGAACACGTAGAGGATCAGTTCAAAGGTCAGTACGAGACTCGTTCACGGTGTTGGAGCACTTGTCTCGGCTGAAGCGTACCTGTTTGGATGCGATATCAATGCACTTCTCCCACTGGCCTCTCTCTACATACACGTCTAACGCAGCCATGACATCCACTCCAACCAGCTAGCGACAAAAAAATCTCAGCTCAAACAACACAATTAACTCTTATTACGTCACCGCGTCAAGCTATTTCATACACCTGTAAATAAACCTCACACAATATTAAAACATTATACATAGAGTTTATTTAGCTTTTCATTAAATCCTTCTTAACAAAAAAATTATTATACTTCAGACAAAATAAACTTACTAAGTCCACCTTCCCTTTGTTTTTCAGGTGCTCTTTGTAACACTGGTCAACATATCCCTCCAACCTATTAACACAGGTGAGCCGGGTCTCAGTCCAGAACACCTATTACACTCTTTTAAAGCTTGTGAAATAAATATAAATATATAAAAACACTGTAGCTCTTTATTTTTATACCATGATATAAAAACTGGCTGATTTTTAGGATGGTAAATGTTTAAGTTTTAAATTTAAATATATAAATAGCTTCATTCTGATTGGCTAAGAGGGTGGCACAGTGGTGAGCATGTCCGCCTTACAGCAAGAAGGTTTTGGATCGATTCCTGGGCTCGGGGCGTTTCTCTGTGGAGTTTGCATGTTCTCCTCGTGTACTCCGGTTTCCTCCCACAATCCAAAAACATGAACAGTAGGCTAATTGTCTGTTCCAAATCGCCCCTGGGTGTGAGTGTGAATGGTTGTCTTAGTTCTGGCCCTGTGATGGCCTGGTGAGCTGTTCAGGGTGTACCCCGCCCTCGACTAGAGTAGGCTGAGATGGGCTCCAGCCTCCCCGCGACCCTAACTAGGATTAAGTGGCTTAGATAATGAATGAATAAATGAATGAGTGGTTAACAGAAACACACCGGTTTCCTCCTACAGTCCAAATACATGCACAGAGGGCTAATTAGCTGTTCCAAATTGCCCCTAGGTGTGAGTGTGAGTGTGAATGGATGTGTGTGTGCTTTACCGTGTGATTGTCTGGCGAGCTGTTCAGGGTGTACCCCACCTTTATCAAGAGTCGGTGGAGATAGGCTCCAGCCTCCTGGTGACCCTTATAGGATTACGTGGATGAATGAATGAATAAAATAAATTTTAAAAAATTACATTTTTTTCTAAAGATCCTGTCCCTGAAAAGTGCCTAATTTCTTATTTTAGTTTCCTAACTTTGGGTGTTTAGGAGAATATATTGCTTCAGGCTCCCGGTAAGCACCACCCCCTTTTATTCTCAATCAAAATGCTTTTAAGAGACTACAACATGCCCCAGGAATATTTTGCGACAATCTCTGTGAAAGTCTCAGATGTCGTTTTTCTGTGTATGTTCCGGCTCTCACCTCGAATCCAACTCTTTGGCTATTCTTTTGGCTTTGTTCCATTCTTCTGCCTCCATGAAGACATCTACAGCTTCCTTAATGAGGTCCAAGTTGAGGTATAGTTCAGCAGCCTGAGGAAGGATAAGGCAATTTTGTTTTGTAACTTGACTCTGAGGAATTTTATTCTGATATATCTGACTTCATTGAACTGTGTCCAAGGAAAACCTTCCAAAGTCTCCTGTTACACTGAACATATGTATATTTTCATCATCAGGCGTAATCTGCTGTAATGTGTTCGATAATTTGCATTAGCCTGTTTTAAAAGGCCACAATCTGGAGTTCATTTCACTCTTGTGATTGTGAAATTGTGAGAACAGGATGTAGACGTGTCAGATCCAGGAAAGCAAGATAGTGGCAATAATAACAATAAACAGATATTAAACTAACAAATCAGATGCACACACACACACACACACACACACACACACAAGGTTGCAATTATAATAATAATAATAATAATAATAATAGCGTGTTTTGATGGGTGTGGATGTAAAGCTTGGGTTTAACTCCTTTTTTAAAAACATATATAAAACAGATTTTTTTTTCTAGTAAAGAAGCAAGAAAACTAAATCCTTAAAGAAACTATTTCATGCTGTTCCGTTCAGACCTCTGTCTGTATTCTGAGATGTATCAGGTACATACCGCAGTGTACTTTCTGTGCTGCACCAAACGTGGTCCAGCAGTCTGAACCACACTCACAGCCTTCTCACGTGTTAAAAACTTTATGGCCAATTCTGCTGCCTAAAAGATAAAGACACAAATTTTTTTTACATTGGTTTACTCACCAATAGAACCTTTTCCTACTGTTCTAATAGCCTTGTGCTGCATCGCTGTGAAGTGTCCCACTTACAAACACCTTCCACACTCACACTGAGGATTGACTGATGCAAAAGGACAAAGCGGGACCAAAAATATATAAACACAAGTACCCACTCAAAATTCCATAAAAACCCATTCAAAACAACCTGCTGTACTTGAGGACCCCACCCCCCACCCCCCACCCCCCCTAGTAGTGAGGGCCAACACTGCAGCCGATGTTGCACAACAGGTTATTGAGGACTATTCTGTATTATCTTGACTTCACTGATTGATTTTTCATTGATTTTATGTTTTCATGTTGATTTTAGTTTGATCTTATGATCTTTATGTTTGGTTCATTTCTTTTAGTTCTGTTTACATGCTTCATTTGTCTTTACTCCTTACTGTATAGCAAATGAGCAACTCTTGGCTGTTGAAAATGCTATATAAATAAAAGTTGATTGACTAATTTAAAGCAAGTTAAAATGCAAAAAGACAAGAAAATACTACATACTGCTACTATTAACATTTCACATTTACAGCATTTGGCAGATGCTCTTATCCACTAGCCCACAGCGACTTACAATTATAATTTTATATAGTTGAGCAACTGAGGGCCAACAGTGGTGATGGTGGGGATTGAACCGCTGACCTTTGGATCAGTAACCCATCGCCTTAACCACTAAGCCACCACTGCATTTCAACAGAGTCCTGAAGAGTAAGTACACTTATCAGTAACTCCAATATGCTTTTATTACACCAACAAAAATCCCATCTCAGTATGCTGAGCACACCCCACACCCCACATCTACACAGACTGCTGGAGAGGAGGCTCGCTGTACTGCACTGTTTTAATAAGAACTGAGAGTAAATATACATAATTACACAAATAGTAAATTATTTTTAATGTACATCATTATCATCAATTTCAGTTGAATTAAGTGTCCTAAACTAACACTGTTTCTACAGGAATGATTTGGCTGAACTGCTGAGAGTGCCTTCTTTATTTTAAATGAAGTTGAAACTACTGTGTTTCCCCGATAATAAGACCTATCCTTACTTCTGAAGAACGGTCCAAAATAAGCCCTACCCCGAAAATAAGATCTTGCTAAATCCAAATTTTGTCCACACCCTCCCCTCATTTTCTATGAATGCACGCGTGCCAGCGCTATTTACAGCAGCACCGCGGAGAAGAGACAGAAAAAGAGGAAATTAAGCGAACAAAAACAGTAAGTAAAGTATTATAAAGCAGGACTGAGGGGCATGATGGGGGTAAAGCAGGACATGAGGAGCATAACAGTTATTATTTTACTGGAATTATCATGTCTGTTTTGACCCCAGACTTAAGTGCAAAAAGGAAGAGCTACATCGCTGAGTACAAGAAAGCAGTTGTGGAGGAATCACTTACTTGTTTATTGAAATTGCTGTTAATGTTAATTAAAATAAAACCTACCCCGAAAATAAACCCTATGGTGTTTTTTGAATCGAAAAAAAAAAAAAATAAGACTGTCTTATTATCGGGGAAACATGAAAGAATAAAAACACCAGTCCCACTTCAGTAACACTCGAGTGTAGGTGTACAGAGCTTTATTACCTTAACCCAACATGTCACAAGAAGAGCCACATTGGACAAATCGTTCACTTTCAGGTAACAGTCCACTGCCCGAGCATATTCACCAGTCTGCTCCCACTCCCGAGCCTGATCAATGATACCCTCTACTCCCCTACACACACAATTACAACATATAACATTGCCATTAGTCCATACCTAAGACTGAAGGCCTATATGTCACAAGTTTATTGGAAGGTGGGAGGTGGGGAAGTTATGGTTAATTCTTGAAAATAATAAATGGACTTAATCTTGAATAAATGGTTAAAAAAAAGTCCTGCTAGCATCAGAAAGAGAAACAATTGTATCCAGGTTTTTTGTTGACATTTGAGGTAAGTGGATATGACCTCATACCATCGGAGTAAATTAGCCAATCAGGGCACACAATTACAAATATCTAGTGAGCAAGGATAAGAATAAATATGTATATTTTACCGACTGCCATTTTTTGCAACCTCCTTTTCATACTCCTCTTGAAGAACACTCAGCTTGTTGGGTATGTACTCCTTACAGATGCGCATAGCATCACTCCACATCTCAGCATCCTGAAAAATCACATTTATAATAATATACAAGTTATATTTATTACAGTTTCTTAAAAAAAAACCCACATTTTTATTCACACTTTTTTAAATTCAGAAATTCTTTTAAAACACGACGAAGGAGGAATCATGTGGTCCACAGAAACATTTCCAGTCAACTCCAGAATTAATGGCATGCAACATAATAACCAGGATGAAGCTAACTGCTCGTGCCAGTATGGAGTGATACACTTACACCATTAACACCTCCAAGCATTACATCATAAACAATCTGCCTTCCTGCCTGTTTTTGGACAGTAGGAGGAAACCAGAAAACCCTGAGGAAACTCATGCAATGGGGGACATTAGCGACAAACTTCTTATGCTGAGTTTTATTTAGGGTGCATGTAGAAAAGGCCCTTCATCACTTGAAAAAAAGAATTTCACAGGGTTCCTGGGCATGAGACTAAAATCTAAACGGAATAAAAATAAAAAATAAAAATAGCTATTTGCCTAAAGTAATTAATATTTGGTCTTTAGATGCTCAGTTTGGTTGTTTTCTACCCAGCCCATTTTAAAAAAAAAAAAAAAAAAAAGAAAGAAAGAAAAAAAGAAAAACTTTACTCTGTAATATTTGATGGCGAGCTCAGGCTTCTGAGCACGGAGAAGAAATGCTTCTGCTTTCTGGAAGTCTTTTTGCTCAAGGCAGCACTTGGCCTGGTCCACCAGCACATCCGCCACACTGTCAGGGTCATGAGCCTCAGCCACACGCTGGGCTGCACTCCAATCCTGTATATGTAGGTACCTGCGTACACCACATTTATTACAGGCTAATCAAGCTGGGGTTTCTCTGTTAACAGAACAATGTTACACCTGCAACATTTACATTCAATTCAGTGCAAAACCCCAGATAATAAATAAAGCAGATACTTTTCATGCTAACTAAATAACTCATCTGCTAGTTAAAGGTACAGTGTGTAACATTCTGGAGAATCTATTAGCAGATATTAAGGATATCATCAATAAATAAGTTTACATTAATGTATACTCATTAAAAAATAAGTTTTTAGAACCTCAGAATTAACGGTTCATATCTACGTGGCAAGCGGGTCCCCTCTCATGGAGGCCGCCATCTCGCAATCCATATTTCTACATTAACCCAGAACCATCCAGGCTTTAAAAAGGAGGAGGGTTCAGGAATGAAATTTCAGTTCAACTTTAACATCCATTTCATATCTTAATACCATCAATTCAAATCCCAATCTCTTCATTTCTGTCTCCAAACTCTGTATAACCCTCTTTCTTTCACTCCCTCTGAATCAATCTCTCTTTCAATTTATCTATCTGTCTATTTCTTTCTTAGGTTTTGTAGTGGGAGGCTATTAGTCAATATATTCAAGTCTCCCTTCTTCTATTTTGTAGTTTTGAGATTGATATTCAATTATTTTTTAAGCTGCTTTATCCTGATTAGGGTCGCGGGGAGGCTGGAGCCCATGTCAGTCGACTTAAGGGCACGGTACACCCTGAACAGTCGACAGACCATCGTAGGGCACCACGCACAACCATTCACACTCACACCTAGGGGCGATTTGGAACAGCCAATCAGCCTACTGTGCATGTTACTGGACTATGGGAGGAAACTGGAGTGCTCGGAGGAAACCCACACAAGCACGGGGAGAACATGCAACCTCCACACAGAAATGCCCCGAGACTGGGAATCGAACCCAGAACCTCCTTGCAGTGAGGCCCTATATTCATTTATAATTATTATTAGTATTTTTTTTGCCATATTGGAAGTTGCTAATAGATCTCAGCTCTGACTAAGAATAACAAAGTCAACTTTCATCTCAGTCAAAGCATATTAATCTAGAGAAGGACCACTGTTACCCTACTCCTCAGTGATCCCCTCAGGTTCTCATTCTGAACCGACTGGCTTGCAGAGAAAACGTCTGGTTTCACAAAAACGCCAATTTTAGCCTTTATACAACATTTACTGCTTCCCGTTAAGTATTTACAGACTGATCACGTTAAAGGTCACTTACATCAGCACCGCCTCTTTCGGTCTTCCTGCTTTGATGAACTCTGTCTCAGCTTCGCTAAATTTACCCTTGAAATGAAAACGTTATCATAACTTTCAGTACCACTGTACATCAAGATCAGTGAAATTTAATCACGCAACATACGGAGAAGGCTCATGGTAACAATATAAGCATGAGAAGAAAAAGCCCAACAGTACCTCATCTTCCAGAAACATGGCATTCTTCAGATGGATTTCTGGAATCTTCTGTTTCAGGGAGAGCCGAGCCAGCTCAAACGCAAAGTCAAATGAACTGGGAGCAAAGATTTATGGAGTGTGAACTGAATGTGCAGATTTACAACTGTACAGTTACCAATGACTTTAAACCTACCCTGTACCTGATATACTGTAAAATAGAAGTGTACACAATATAAATCTGATGTATGTCGTGTTCTAGACGTCAATGCAGAATAAAATACTGAAATAATAATGTAAAATTTTAAATCTGCCTTCATGATCCTGGGTTTACGCTGGGGCAAGATGTCCGCGATCTGTTAACACGCTCGGAGCACAATTTGGGTATAAAAAAGGAGGCATGGCGCAACCAAGAGATGGTAATTGAAGATATCGTGTTGCCAAGTTCATCAAGACCAACTACGATGGCGCATCAAGGTCTGTTACGCTCTGTTAAAGTCTGTTAAGGTCTACTGCACTCTACTACGAATCACACGTTCTATCACGATTGGCGTCAAGTCGTAATACATTGTAATAATCGCGGCAAGATTTCTGACAGTTAAACATTTTCCCACGATCAGTGCGATCATCATGAATCCACCAAGTTCACGATTGTCTCAAATCGTGGAAATTGCAGACATATAAATGTGAACAGATAAACTGTTTTCTGCTTTGCTTCCTGCCCTGTGAAGCTAATTTTAGTATGCTAGCAATGGCTAGTTTTCTCATATCTTGTAATAAAATAATATTAATATTACACAATAATTATTAAATAATAATAATAATATTATTTTGATGTCAATGAGAAGATCCATGTGTAATCTAGAATAAAGAAGCGACCAAGAGCCTGGAACGGTTCCTCACCGGTTTTCAGCTGCAAAGTCGATGGCGTCCTCCAGCAGGCTAAACTTGTTAAGAAGCTTAACAGCCGTCTCCCCCCCCAGACTCTTGGCCCACAGGTAGACCACTTGCTTGTGCGTGCTGGCTGTACCATGGCTCTTTGACACCTGCCACACACAATAATATTAAACCACACACAGATTAATCTAATGCCGACTTGTTCCTCATCTTGTAGGCAACATCACATCCACATTTACATCAGCCTTTACGGACTCACAGGAACGTAGCATTTAAATGAGAGCTTGAGACAAGCATTTGTAACATCTTAGGACTTTTTCCACCAATTTACATTGAGCTGTGGTTTTGTCTGCCCCTCCCCTCCCCTCCCCCCATCCTGTGCTGGTATTTCATTTGTTTAACCAAATTTAAAGTTTAAAGTTTAGCTTTACACTGCGTATAATTAAGGATCGTATTCTTCTCTACGCTGTTATGTATATTACAATACAAAAGACTATCCAAGTAGTGCGTACCCTGTAAGCCTCCTCCCACATCTCATTTGTCCCGTACATGTTGACTGCTGCCTTCCAGTCCTGGCCTTGAATATAGTGATACTCCGCCTCCTGGAGTCTTCCCTCACCTTCCAACTCCTGAGAAGCACAAACAGGTTTAGAATGAATCTATTAGGTAAAGCAGTTGAATAAAAAACAAAACCTTAAAAAAATACACCGCCTGGCCAAAAAATAAAAAAATAAAAAGGTCTTTAGCTTTAACTTAAGCAACATCACTATATTTATTTCCATCCAGTGTCGGGTTCATTTCTCACCAACATCTTGAATCGATGAGGGAAAAACTGAACCACTCCAGAAAGTCTTCTCCAGCACATCCTAAAAACTTTCAGTCGGATTAATGTCAGGACTGTGGGGTGCTGATACATATGTGAAAATGATTCCTCATGCTCCCTGAACCACTTGCTCATTATCTGAGTCTCCATTTTATATCCGTTCCATCAGGGAAGAAAAAGTGCATTGATGTGATAACCTGCTCATTCACTACATTCAGACTATTAGCCAACTTCATTTTATTGCCACATTAATGTTGCTGAGCCTCGACCAGACCAACCGGAGCAAGAATGCCATGACGATTATGTGCTGTAATCAAGACGCTTCAATATAATAGTAGAGAAAGCATGACACTTTTTTTGGCTAGGCAGTGTATATTATATTTACAAAAACATAAAATGATTAGTTCTAGTAAATGATCTTACTTTGGCTAAATGAATATGAGTCTCCAGCAGCAGGTCTGCGTGGTGCTTAGCGACTAGACGAATCATGTCATCGTAGAGTTTCTTCTTCTTGTACATGGTGATCGCCATATCTGGCTCACCAACAGTGCAAAACAGCCTGAAATGGCGGAAATAAACCATATGGACGAAACATAATTTATAACTCATTATAGTTAGCACACACTGTGTACTACAGTATAGTGATATTAACTATTCTTGCACCAGGACAAATTGTGAAAGATCTCAATTTATTGCTTACGCACAATAATACACTCGTGTTCACTTAGGTTTGAGTTATGCTAATATTTTTCCCGGATTCTACAGGAAATTCAGTTTTCCCGCCATGTTATGGTTAAGGAGAATAACAATAATAATAATAACGATAATAATAGGTAATATTTTATGGAATTGTATTACAGTCACTCCAGAAAAACAAAATCACTATAAGTTTATAATGGGAAAAGTCGATCATAAGACATTTTTCACATTATTGGGACATGACCCTGTTCTAACAAGATAAAGTGCATACTTAATTATAGGATAACATTAACTCTGTATAGATAATTATTCAGGTGAGATGGATATCGCTGAATAGTCCTTGAGATGGAACATCGAGGGAATTAATCAGAGATATCCACTGATTCTAAGGTGAATAATTATTTTACAGTAGTATATAATTCAGTAAAACATAGAAAAGCCAACTAAAACTAGATTTTTATGTTTTCTTTTTAACTTTTTTAAAGTGTGACGGTGGTTAAACAAGCTTTCTTACGACATTTTTGAAACTCATTTACAGTTTGAATAAAGAGCTTTTTTTAACCTTGTGAATCGAAGGTCAGATTGCGTAGCTGCCTTCATATTTTTGAAAAACATTTTGCTGAATTTCGAGGATTTTCCTAGTATTCAATTAAAGTTTGAAGGAGTGGATAAATAATAAATACACGCTGGAGGCGAGGGGAACATTCATTTTTGTGACTTCCATTGACCCTGGGGTGTATAATTGTTTTAGTATATACACTACATGGGCCCCTTAGCAAAAAAGGACACTATTTTATTTACTTGATTTTTATATTTTTAAGCAGTACAGAGGAGGATGAGGTCTATGCGCTTGTGTGTTTATCGGATTTAATCGTGATGAGGCAGGGAGGTGAGGAGAGGAACTCACTGCTCTTCTAGAGTTAGCAAATAATGAACAAAACTTACAAGTTAAACACAAGTTAAATAAATGGTTTAAGGAAGCATCTGAGGCAGAATCCGCTCCATCCAGCTCTCTGTGGATGTGTTTGTGTTGTTATAACAGCTCCTAGCTACCAGTCACAGATTGATGACCGGTCATGGCAGAACAACAGCCAACCTGCATCAATGGGGATACCGGGAATCCCCAACATGTCCCACCTTCCATAAATCCCCCACACAGACCACCCAGTGATGCACTGTCCAGTCACTGCGATCCCAGGGGGATCCAACACAATTTATGCAGCTGGTGAAGCCTTCATAGACTGGAGTGAGAGCATGAACTTGGAGGTGTGAAACAACCGTACGATACGACTACAGGTAAGTCCATGGTGAACTTTCTGTTGGTTTTTATATGTCTCCGGTCCATGTAAAATGTCATGTCCAGGCTGTTTGTGGTAGTTTGGATGGATCTCACAAGTTTCCTTCAACCAACTCACTGGCTCTATATAAGCTTTTCATGACTTCATGGTTCAGGGGACTTGTATGGACAGTAGGCTGAATTTCTCCAGACTTACAGACTAGTGCTTTACTGGACAAACCTTAAGTGTTTGTCTGAAGGATAATTATTTACGGTGATCCCGAGATAGTTGACCAATTGGATTGTACCATTCCTGTGTAGTATGTAGACTATCTAGAGCCCTTCATAGCTGATTCCATATTGTTTTCACGAGCAAACACCATATTTCATGTTTAATATGTCTGGTAAGGGAACGGGCCACTTCAAAAATACCTCTATTGCTTTTACTATTGAAATATGATCTCCAGGAACTACTGGGTTTTCTGCCTCAGTAGTATTTTTTGCAAGTGTACCTTTCAGCTTCTTTGTACTTCCCGTCCTTCTCTAGCTCCGCTGCCCGACTGATATAGAGAGCAGACACTTCATTTTGGCTCATGCACTTCACAGCAAGCTAGAATTTAAAAAATATCAGCAGTTTAGAAACAACACAGCTCTACAACTCTGTTTCATATTCAGACGACCCAGTGATTCGATTCGGCTTGTGTGCATGTGTGTGTGTGTGTGTGTGTGTGTGTGTGAGAAACACTTCCCCCAGTCAGACTCAGACACTCGCCTTATGGGCTTGCTCCCATCTCCCTGCTTCAGCGTACATGTCGATAGCATCTTTAATATGGCCTCCTTTCACAAACAGCCGCTCTGCAACCTGCAAATCACATCACAAGTCTCATGAAGTTATATGACCTAAAATTCTAAATATCACCTTGCATGATGTGACGAGATCTTCTCTTCTTCAGTGTAGGTTCAAGGATAAAAAAGGAGCACCAAAACTTTTCAGAATCACTAAAGATATTTATCGGAGATGACGAAGCCCCTGTAAGTTTCTTAAGAATGAGTTTTGAAAAAATTTATAAGGTCAAGGTCATTTTGACAAGGTCAAAGGTCGAAGGATGACAGCTATGAGGTCATAAACTTTATTATGAAGGCAAACGTATGCACAAAAGAAATAAAAAGATATTCAAATTGTTCAGAGTTGGCCTTATAACCCTCCACAGATTAATGAACAGATTTGGAATTTACCATTCTACAGTCAGAGGGATTGTTTATAAGTGGAGACCCTTTACGGTGTTCAGATCATTAAATGATCAGAGATTTAAAGATTTAAATGATCCACCTTTTTGGATCATAAAATGTTTTTTTTTTACAGTGTAACACAGCCATGTTAGCACATGTTTAAGTTTTCCCTCTGGCTGTAAAAAGAAGTGTTTTTTTGTGTGTGTGGGGGGGGGGGGGGGGGGGGGGGGCAATGTGTCCAGGCATGCTTGGCCTTCTGATTAGCTGAACGTCCTGTACTGTCCCCCTCTGGAAAGGCTTCAAAAAGTCTACAAATCAGAAGAGAGTAGGCACGGAGAGTGGAAACATGCACTCAAAATCAGTGTTTGAGGGGGAGGTGCGAGGGGACGTAGCTTCCTGAAGAACTGTGGAGGTTTTTGGATTAGGAATCATACTATGGTGCTCCACTGGTGTCCAAAATATTAATGATTATGGAAGTACGGTGTACTTATTTTTCCCATCTGGCTTTAAAAATTACTCCGTTTTTTTTCCAGCACCAGCTTTAACCCATAAAAACTCCAGTATTTACACCAAAATGTTTCGGTTCTTGCTTTATTGGGTGGTATTTTAGCTGTAGTCCAGCTGGGGGCATGAGAATCAGGCAGATAATGGCCACTGGAGAAGTTATTAATCTTTACTAAACCCATTTCAGTATTCACAATGGTTTAATAAATCACTGTGCCTTCTAAGCTGAGTATAAACAAAGATGGACACTATCTCATGGAATGCTAATCAATATAACAAAGTCGTGGTAAGGCATGGCCTTGAATTTCATCTTCATATGTGCTCTTTTACCTCATATTCCTGTAACGATGCATAGTGCTGGGCGATCTTTAGGTAGTATTTAGCTGAGGATTTGTCTTCCAGTAGCTCCACAATGTGCAGGGCTTTCTTCCACTGACGGGCCCCGATTGCTGCTTCAACTGCTTTGGTGCCACACCTTCGTCAGGAGAAAATACAATTGAGAACCCACCTGCAGTAATGCGACTGTCCTCGTAACGTTGGCGATTAATTCGCGCTTACCCAGCCTCAATGTAATGATTGACTGCAGCATCCATTCGTTTCTGCTGGATGAGATGGTCACCCCAGGCCTCCTCAAGCTTCACGACTTCTGAAGGAAAGGCCACTCGGGCAAGTTCCACCGCTGCACAAGTAAACAATACACGAACTGTACCGATACCTTCTACCCATAACTTTATTCCATTAAATCCATTTACTGCTTCGGATGGACATCTGGGCCCTTCAGGGGATATTATAAACATTCAGATCATTCAGAGGGGTATTATAAACATCTAGATCATTCAGAGGGTAAGGGGAGTAAACATCTGGATCCTTTAGGGGAGCTTATAAACATCTGGATCCTTCAGAGGGTGGGGGGGATCTCGATCCTTCAGGGGGTGGGTGGGGGGGTAAACATCTGGGTCTTTCAGGGGGACTTGTAAAAATCAGGATCCTTTGGGGGGACTATAAAATCTAGATCCTTCAGGGGGCTTATAAACATCTGGATCCTTCAGGGGGGTAAACATCTGGATCCTTCAGAGGGTGGGGGTATAAACATCTGGATCCTTCAGGGGTGGGGATGTAAACATCTGGATCATTCAAGGGGACTTGTAAAAAATCAGGATCCTTTGGGGGAACTATAAACATCTGGATCTTTCAGGGGGCTTATAAACATCTGTATCCTTCAGGCATGGGGGGTTAAACATCTGGATCATTCAAGGGGCTTTAAAACATCTGGATCATTCAATGGGTTTTAAAACATCTCGATTCTTCGGGGTGGGGGGCTATAAACATCTGGATCTCTTAGAGGGGTTAAAACATCTGGATCCTTCAGGGGGACATCTAAACATCTGGATCCTTCTTTTATAAGCATTTGGATACTTCATGAATACTTATAGGCATCTGGTTCCTTGGGTACTTTAACATCTGGATCCTTTAGAGGGATTATAAACACATATTTACCCTTTTTGAAAGCGTTGCCTTTGCAGTAACTTTCCAGGGCTCGCTGGTTGTTAATGGTCCTCTTGAAGAGGTCCCCCGCCTGACAAGGAATAATATACAAATAGCAGATTTTACCAGTGATGGTTACTCCAGCTGTTGTTGTTTAGACAGTTCCTGTCTCTATGGACTTTTAGCATTTATTTTTAACTTAGTTGGGGTGACTGAGTGGGGGAAGGGGTGGTGTTTTTATTTTTATTGTAAAAGACTTTGTGTTACTCTGTGTATTAAAAGTGGTGTATAAATAAAGTTTGACTGATTGAATGTTCATAAATAAATAATTCACTTTTTTTGTAGCAATTTTCATTAGAAAAAAACTAAAATATTACGCAGAACAAAAATTAATATAAAAAGTTTAACTGTAATAAAGCACATTAATGTGATAATCTATATATAATAAACTCTATTAAATGATTAAGGATTTTAAATACCAGGAAATTTTACACTAAATTATTCTTGTATTAAATTTCAAAAAACAGATTTTTTTTTTAAAGAATTAAAAGGAAAATATTCTGTAGGAAGAATTCATTATTATTTGAACACTGGATTCTGATTGGTCGATCACAGCATTAAGTGGGCTGTTATTTCTACACAACACGCTGCTGTTACATAACAATCCATTTTAAATTAATATTTAAAATAAACATAAGTTAATAATTTCGCATCAAATTACTGATGTCTGTAGTAAATCGCTGTGTAAGAAGGGAGAGCGTACAACACGTGGGTCGTTATTACGAATGCTTCGGGGTCGTGCATCACACTGTCGGGGTTTATTTCGTGGTAATGTCCGGCTCGCTCTACAGGATCCCTCCTGTATTTGACTGCTTACTCACTTCAGTTTATTGTTAATTCAGAGGTGCTGAAATAATTTCGAATCAAACACAATGGCGCTGCACCTTGACTCACTCACCCTCTCGTAGAACTCTTCTTTGATGAGAGCCGAGGTGATGCGTGAGACGATGCTGCTCGACAGGAGCTCGTCCCTGTTCATGGCTAGCCAGGCCGCTTTGGCCGGAAGTCCTGCTTTAAGGTAGAAGTTAACAGCTCCGACGTAGTCACCCTCGCTCTCCTTCATTTCCCCTGCTTTCTCGTTCTGCTTGGTCTCTATCAGCCAAGCGGAGTAGCTGCGCCGCAGATTCTCTACCTCTGCATGACCCTGTAGAGCACCAGCATACAATAGCAGAGGCTATAATTGAACTGTAGCAATAATACATCATGGAATGATCCAGGCAGCCTGCTGGAAGTATTAAATCATAGTGTGTATTCAGAATAACGCCAATTCTGAAGAAACTTTCCCACTTATTTACCTTAGTCTCAGCTATTGCTATGCAGTCGTCCCACATTTGTAGCTCTTGGTACATTTCCATCACCTCATTGATTGCATTCTGCAGCACACAGCAATCTTATCAGCTGTTAATTTTCATATTAAATATCTCTCTGCATGTTTAATACTCAGTAAAATAAAGAGCCATTACCTGCTCCAGAAAGTACATCTCAGAGAGTTTATAGTTCTTATCCAGCATGGCCAACCGTGCTTTCACTTCATAGTGTTCCTTTCCATCACCGCCCTACAGTTAAACAGTTCACAAAGTCAATAATAAAAAAAAAAAAACATACACTTCTGCAACAGGATATAGCTGTTCTAGAATACCAATCAGAGTTCAGTATCAAAAAGATACTAATAACACTCTGTAAAAGTGACTTTTTCTTTATTAAGAGACACAACTGAGGCCTTGTGAGCAATATACTCAAAACTGCAGCTTGGAATTTGTGTACGTACGTATTCCTTTGAGATGCTGTCAGCTATTTTATTGGTCTTGTTCAAAAAGCGGGCCTTAGATACATTTCCCAAAGCTGCAAAGCACCTGAAGAGTAAAGGGAGGAGCAAAAGGGATTTAGTAGCAGCACTCGTTCGCATGACTTCATACTGCATAACAGCATCGTTATTAACCCTACCCATCTTTAGAACCATGTCACAGGCGTGGCTGCGGAAGAAGAGTGTGTCGATGCTGGTGCAATACGCGTTTTTTTGATTGACAGGTGAGATCACAGATGAATTAAAAACACTAGTTCTATGTGTTCTGAGATTGTAAAATGACTACGGATGATGCTGTCAGACTCGCCTTTCTGCGATGTGCAGTTGCTGTGCCTCTAAAGACAGCTTGCTCAGGGTCTTCCACATAGCTTCAGTCTCCGCACACATTTCCAGGGTTTCTAGGAATGCAGTGGCTCTATGACCGTGCACACATACATGAACAAAACAAGAACAAGAACAGTTTCAGTAAAACAGACACAATTTCAGCTAAACTTTAAACTCTGGTTACATCAGCTAAGGATCAGGACATAAGGTCACGTCCTTCTGACTGTGAGTACAAGAACTGTTCCATTATCGTACCCAAGCATGACAGGGTTACATCAGGGCTGCAGCACGAGACTAAGGAACAGCCTTTACCCCTCAGCTCTCCAGCAACTTAACTCTCTGCCCCTATCCCACTGCCTCCACCTTCTCCATCTAAAGAACCTTTGGACTCATCCATGCAACCATTGGAATGCACTTTATTACTATGCATTTTAATTATAATTTTTTAAGGGTATCGTTTTTATTATTACTTTACACTTATGTATGTATGTATGAGATGTTCATTTGAGTGTCTCTAGCAAAGCTTTTTAAATTTCGTTGCACTCTTCTCCGTGCAATGACAATTAAAAAACATTCTATTCTGTAACACTGATTAAAAACTCCTTTCTATGTAGAGTTTGCATGTTCTCCCCGTGTTTGCGTGGGTTTCCTCCGGGTCCTACGGTTTCCTCCGGCAGTCCAAAAACATACAGTAGGCTGAGTGGCTGTTCCAAATCGTCCCTAGGTGTGAATGTGAATGGTTGTGTGTTGGTCCTGCAATGGCTTGGTCGAGCTGTTCAGGGTGTACCCCACCCCTGCCCACAGTCGGCTGAGATGGGCGCCAGCCTCCCTGCGACCTTAATTAGGATTAAGCGACTTAGAGAATGAACGAATGAAAGTATTAATGCTTCTGTTACACTGTTTATCAAGTGTACTGGGCACCTCATACTGTACCTGTAAAAATCTCCATCATCGATGGCTGTTCCGAACTCAATCAATCCTTCATCCAGCGTATATGAGACTGTGTTCACACCTTCCAGCACAATCACCTCCGTTTTGCCATTCGCTCTTTCCAGGTCAACAACATCTCCCTGCAAACACAAACATGCTTTGATTGCGTTCTTTGGCTTTTGTGTTTGGCCAAATTCTTACATCATCATACAGCAGGTAAATTAAATTATGAACTAACATATCCTATACACTACCGGTGAGAAGTCTGGACACAGTTTCTTGTGCGTAAACATTTGTCTGGTATTTATGTTTATAAGAACACGAGTCGTCACCATATCAAAACTTGCATACTGAAATCTCTCAACACCAAAAATTACATAATATTTCAGTTATTATTTTCTTTTATTTTCTTGTTTTTTCTGTAAGCACTTTGAGATTCCTTGCAATATAAAATGCTATATAAGTAAAATTTATTATTATTATTATTAATTTTTAACATATATACTTTAAAGGGGTGATATAAATCTATGGTGTATGTTAAACATATATCCGGGAAGAAAAGGTTGTCAGCTGACTCCATTTTTATTGTTGCTGAGCCTCGACCCAACCAACTGAAGCACTAATACCATGGACAAGACACTCCAACAAAATATTACAGTGCTCAATGTTTTTTTTTTGGGCGAGACAGTGTAGAACTGTCCAAGAGCAAGCCAATGCATGAACAATTCTACAGACAGACCAGCAGTCGAATGAAAAGAAACCTCCATTTTACGGCTACACAGTGCGGGTCTCTAAGAAGAAGCTGATATTTAATGCGAAGCCCCACCTGAACTACATCAAATAACAGCCAGATGACAGTAAATGCAGGATGTGCAAAATGTCAGAAGAGCACTTCAGGTCACGCTCAGCCCCAACAAGGAGGCCAACTACATCCACTGAACCATGAACAAGCACCTGGGCTTACAAGCACACGACAACTACCTATGGACAGGTCGCAAAGTCATCAACATCGGTGGGATGCCGATCGTGTAGGACCTGGCCATCACCGGTGTCCTAACATAGTGCTGCTCAGTAACCACGAGAGGCCATGGAACCGTGTGTACAACATGGGGAGAACTACTGTTCCTACAAAGACAGCAGGGACTAGACAAAGAAAGCTTCTGATTGACTGGTTGTCACAATGAGGAGTTATCTGGTTTGGCTTGAACTTTACGAAAAAAAGACTTCTACTCACTTTCAAAGGGATCATGGTGACTTTCTCGGGACTGTCGATGTTGTACCACACACACAGGTTGTTGCGGTTCTGCGCTACCACTACATCGCTGCCTGGAACCCACTGCACGTAGGAGCAGAAGCTCAGGACAGTGGTTTTCACTCCGCTCTCGATGTCAAACAGATTCAGCTGAACAGAGACAGACAACAGGACGGAAAGAGAAAACAGAAAGTGTGAGCAAGATACGACCTATAACATAAATAAATACAGCCTGTTTATCATTTCACAGTTAATTATAGGTAATCCACTTCTACCACTAATCTTATTTATTTTTTATACAGAAACATACCCGTAACTTCTTGTCCCGAAATAGCAGCTTGCGTCCCGTCTCATTTAACTCCAGCCAGTCGATCTTCAAGTCATGACTAACAGTACCAAGGTTATAACCAAGCACCAAGTCCACTAAACAAATAAAGGAGAATCACACAGGACTGTTTAATATTCTTTCAAAGCCATGAAGTTTTATAAATTAGAACTGATTTAGGATTAAAAGGTGAGACGACGGAAGGTTTCCTGTAGCACGGACAGTAAGAAGAGTGGAGGAACCTCTCCACTGAGTTTGAATGGAGACCTGGTAAGCTGGAGGGACTGTTTTCTAATCGTTTTCTACTCAAAGCTCAGTTTTGGTGATGTAAGGCTACGGTATACTATCTATAGTAGATACACACTAAAAAATTGGGTAAAAGGGGCAAGTTAAAGGAATAGTTAAAGGGGCAGTGTCACATTGTATTATTGTGTCCAGATGTGCCGAGTGTCATTTTATTCAGACGTTCACTAGTGTAAATCTGACCTGTTAGTTTAATATCTCTATACTGTTATTATTGCCCTTATCTTACCTTATATGAACTGTCTATGTCCTATTCATTTAATTTCACACTCTTGTGAGAATAAAACAGTCTACAAGTTGTAGCCTTTTCAAACAGGCTAATGCAAACTATCAAAATTAATTTTAGCAGATCGCAACTTTGAAAATGTGAGAAGGACAAAATAATAAAACCAGTGAGTGTAGACGTGTCATTTTTCTTCTGTCTGTTCACAGGGATTGAGATAAACAGATACAGCTGTATCTCTCTCTGAATCCTTTCTATGTAATAAAACATTTATAATAATATAATGATTATGATATGACAATTCTGCCAGAGTGGAAACTTTATTTAGGAAACTGTTAGTGCGGAACACTTATTTAAATATGATTGTTTTCCCTGTAGGATTTCAGTGTAGAGCCACTTTATTGTTGTCAGTTATAACTGAATACTGGACTGACATAAACAGGGATGTTTTAAATTAATTACTGTAAATCACCATTTAAATAACACGACATAATGACATCTGTTCACTCTGATCCTATAATAACATTCTGACAACACTGCATGGATAAAAATGTGTCCTTTGTTGAGACTCACCTATGGCGATGGTTTTGATGTCAATTAGGTATGCTAATTTCTTGTTGTCATCCACTCCTCTCTGCTTCCTCTCGTTCAGACGGACACTACACACACAAAGAAAATGCTCTCCATCTGAATGAAGATTTGCGACTAGTCTCAGTCACTCCACCTCCAAACCACAGAGCACCAGATACACCTTTTTCTGCTTACACAGATCTAAAAAGTATTGGAATGGCAAGGCATGGTGGCGTAGTGGTTAGCACATCCGCCTAGCAGCAACAAGGTCCTGAGATTGAGCCCTGGGCTCAGTGTGGAGTTTGCATGTTCTTCCAGTGCTTGCGTGGGTTTCCTCTGGGTACTCCAGTTTCCTCCCACAGTCCAAAGACATGCACATTAGACTAACTGGCTGTTCCAACTTGACCCTAGGTGTAAGTGTAAATGTGAGTGGTTGTGTATGTGTGTTGGCAATGTGAAGGACGGGCGAACTGTTCGGGGTGTACCCTGCTCTCGTCCAGTTGGGCTGAGATAGGCTCCCTGCCCTCCCAAAAAATCCTAGTAAAATAAAGTGGATTGGCAAATAAATGTATGAATGAATAATTACCACAATAACAAATCACACAGTAACAGTTTACCTGATCAGGTGGGGGTTCATAAATTCAGTGCGTACAGATCCTAAGATGTCGTTCTTGCCGTATTCCACCAAGGTCAGTTCTCCTGCATTGAAAATCATGCACGCCTGCTCCAAAAATATAACATTTTATTGTTTAATACGTTTGATACAAAACTCCATGATGATGATTCATCTATGAAAGCTACATATAATTTATTACCTCCGCCAGGACGTTATGTTTTTAATCGTGTTATTTCGTCTGTTAGTTTGTTTGTGTGCAATATACCTCAGAATGTTGTGCACAGATTTTGATTAACTTTGTTTCGAGAACAGGGTGCGGTACAAGTTAAAAAACAATTTCATTTTGGAGGAGATCTGTGCATGGGATAATGTTGAAAAAAAATCCATTAAGGTCAATAAGTGTAAACAATGTGTTAATGAATGTTCATCAGCCATCCACTAGGGGGAGACATTGCATTATAATTCGGCCAAATAATAATAATAAAAAACTGCAGTCTTAAACAGATTTTTCTGGTTAATCAGTGCACTTGTCACCATCATCCATTTGTGTCTAGTGGAGGAACCTTGTGCTCTATGATTGCACCTGCATTAAAATCTGCATGGAACAGCACATAAACAGAAAAAAGATTTATGTCAAAACTATTTTAAGGAAAATTATAGAAACATACACTTTCATTTTCAAAGAAGAACTTCTCGTTTCCTCCAGAGCCCTGCCACACCACCTGCAAAAGGGTTCACCGTTACTCACATCTACTTTCACTACAGACTTTTAGGCAAATTTTATTAAATTTTCCTTGAGTTTTGTGTAGGTGTGCATGGAAGAAGGGAAGGGCTAAGAAGGGGGAGAGGAGTTAACTCTCTGGGCTCTGACAAGATACATTTTTATATATATATATA
>JAOUQZ010000024.1:6222191-6244719 GCA_028564935.1 Neosilurus hyrtlii
TTGGTGATTGTATGTTGGGAACAGTGGTGATTGGTGATTGTATGTGGGGAACAGTGGTGATTGGTGATTGTATGTTGAGAACAGTGGTGATTGGTGATTGTATGTGGGGAACAGTGATGATTGGTGATTGTATGTTGGGAACAGTGGTGATTGGTGATATAAATTATTTCTGCCTGTGTCAGGATTAAAAATAATTGTGAAGTAGTGAACTATGCACCTGCTCTTCTGACATAACGTTGCCTATTATTCTAATCTACACCATGTTTTATCTAGAGATCTAATAGAAAATGCAATTTCTGAAGAAATTGCGGTGTGAATGCTGATTGCTGAAAGGCTTACTCTAAACTGGACAGCTGAAGTTGAATGAATCCTGAAATTAATGGAAAAAGTGGAATATTTAAAGATTTGTTGAATGAAAGTCTTACGTGAAACTGGATAGCTGAGAAAAAGGGCTGATGTCTGTATGTTCTGCTTTGACAGAGTTTTTACACTTCAAAACAAGGCGCATGTGATATACACATTGTTGCAAAAGTTTAACTTCTAGTGGTGAAACTGACCGTGTTAGCAGGAAAGTTTCCAAAGACTTACATAAGATTACATAATCTATTACAAGAAGCTTAGTGATCACCATTGGAATAGTGATGGTCTAAAATATATGTAAGATGTGGAAGGTGTGTTGAAAGAACACTTCCAGCTGTAAGTCAGTGAAACTAACAAACAAAAGCACTAAATAGCTCATCCCAATCAGATGCATCTTCTCAACTTCAGTCACTGGTTGCCATGGTGACTGCATGCACTATTGTCTTTGACAGATTTTTGCACAGAGATTCAGTTGAGGTGCACCTCTCAAACTCCTGCCTCCTGTGGCCAGACCACAAGTTCTATCCTCAAGATGATGATACTATGAGAGAGATAAGAGTCTTGTGAACACAGTGATGTAGATTTTATGTGTGTGTGACTAAATGTGGGGTCATGGGAGCAGTTTGAAAAAGTGGCTGTTTGTTTTTTTGCTCTGGCTGTCCAGATCAGATTTATAATGAGAGTAGATGGGGCAGTTGGTCGGTGCTCCTCTCGCTTGAAGGAGTCTGGAGCCAGTTTGCTTTGTTCGTTTGCTTAGTCTGACACATGTCTGCGATCAGCACACATTTTCCTGTAAAATGATGTAAAAATGATCCACGTGGAGGAAACCTTGTGGGAATGAGAGGAAATGGAAGAGAGACTTGTCATAAGAATTTTCACAGCTCCTCTCCACTCTACCTGATGATGTCACGCAACCTAGTTTTGAGCATTTTGCCAAAACTTGACCTCAAACAAAGTTGAATATTTTGAAATGTTTGAATGGGATTTGAAATGTTGAATGATATCCTGAAACCCTGAAAAATGTGGAAAGATTTTGATGTTTGGAGGGCAGGGGTGGCTTAGTGGTTGAAGGTGATGGGTTACTGATCCGAAGGTCAGCCGTTCAATCCCCACTATCACCACTGTTGGGCCCTTGAGCAAGGCCCCTAACCCTCCCTTGCTCAGTTGTGTAATTTCTGCCAAATACTGTAAATGTAATGTTTGAATTGTCTTAATAGCTGAAAGTATGAACGAATGGTGAAGAGTTGAAACGTGGAAATTTTGAAGATTCCATCCATGCATTTCTATGGGAAAATGTTGAATATTTTGAAAAGTTTGAATGTTAGGAATGAGAAAAGTAAGAACTCCAATGTCCTAATTGAGCTGAACGTTTTGATGTTTGAATGGTGTTTCTATGATGAAAAATGTGGAAGAAATTACGCGCCAAAAAAGTGGACATAATAGTAATAATAATAATAATGATAATAATAATAATAATAATAAAGATTTTTTTTGTAGAAGAACATAGTTTTAAATGCTTTCAGCATTCACAACAATTATATCATTATCACAGGGGAAGAAGTTGAGATCATGAGGAAATTAACCCTTTATATCCTTATAAAATGAATAATAACATTTAATAGGAATTATTTAATTTAATTATCATATAATTATAATTAGATAACCAGATCAGATAATAATTTTGAACATATTTAATTTTTAACTTATTTTTCTAAATTGACTATCGACCAGTTCTGTAATTTGTAAACACTCCTGCGGGTGTCAAGTCAAGTCAAGTCAGTTTTATTTGTGTGGCGCTTTTTACAACTGACATTGTCACAAAGCAGCTTTACATAGTAAACTTAAATTAGGGAGGAATCTAAAAAATTTACTCTAAAAAATGAGTGATCTCCCTTCCGCTAGGTGGCGGTAATGATCACTACACTGAGCTACACTACACTAAACTACACCTTTACTAAACAGAAGAAAAACGTGCTGGTTGGTTGTCTAGATTAGTGTGAATAAAACCATCGGCCTGTTGCTTTATGTAAATTTTATGTAGTAGGATTTTTAATACTGTTTAAAAGGTAAATCTGCTTTTGTTTATTATAAAGTTTTCTGTACATTTTAGATGATCAGGAAGTTATTCAGTTTGCTGTGCTAGTGTTTATAGCCGGTTAGCTTTAGCCTCAGTCAGGTACAGTTCGGGTTAAAGTCTGAAAATACATCTGTTACAGGAATATAAACAAAATAAGATTGTTTTAGCCTTAGAAATATGTGTGTTAATTCTATCTATTGATTTTATTAACATAATGGTGAACTCAACCAAGCTCAGCTGTCGGTTCCTCCTGTGGTTATCTAGTGTTCAGGGTTCGGTTCCGGTTCTACTGTCAGACACCAGACTGTTTTTAATGTGATAAACGAGTTAAATTCGAATCTAATAGTCAAACAGGTGTAAATGTACCTACCTGCAGGTGTATTTGTGTGGTGATGACGTCATGACGTTGTATTATTAATAATAAATCCGGTTTTTTCTCTCGTGAAAAGGTTTCTGCTGCTTAATCCACAAACAGAGTCCCAGAGTTCCGTCCTGGCAAATGAAGGAAAACAAGGAGAACACCACTCCTGCCACACACATAGCCAATCTGGACCACATTAAGCCATGCTGGTACTGGGACAAGAAGGACCTGGCACACACTCCGTCCCAGTCCGAGGGCCTGGACCCAGCCACCGAGGCCCGGTACCGCAGAGAGGGAGCCAGGTTCATCTTCGACGTTGGGACTCGACTGGGCCTGTATCCTTCCTGTGTGTAGATAATTCGCTTCCTTGTGATGCTTTACAGTCAGGTGTTCTTCAGATGAGAAGTTTCATCCCTTCTCCTTCTCCACACACGGTGTTCATTATTGTGGCCAGACGGCAGAACAAAGCGCTGATAATTACCTCTACGTTTCCATCTCGCTTTTTTGGAGCATTTTAGTCTCGGTCTTGGAGAAGAAGCTTCTTCTCTTTCTTTCGTTTTCTTTTTTTTTGTGCCAGGCTGTAATTATCGAGGACTCCTCTAACACTCAGGATGTGCACTTTGGAACCTGATGCATGAAGTTCATCACCAGTTCCACCAATTTATGCTTATATTTGCATCCAGTTGATTGTACTGAAGTGTGAGTTGTAGTGTGTGTGCGTGTGCGTGTGTGTGTGTGTGTGTGTGTGTTGTCCCAGCTATGATCTCGCGAGCTGTTTAGTGTAGAGTAGCGAGTAGAATTCTGCCTTCACCCAGAGTCAGTTGGGATAGGCTCCAGCCTCCTCACGGCCCTTATAGGATTAAACAGTTCGGTGGGTGAGTGGGTTGAGTAGTTGGGTGAGTGGGTGGGTGAAGGAGTTTGTGGGGTGGTGCTTAAGTGCTGTAGACGGAAAGGTGCGGCTTTAAATGTTGACCCTTTTAAACCCGTAATGTTGACAGTTAGTCAATTACAAAGTCCTTCATCATCATTACATCAATTTCTGGAAGTGTTTAAAAAAACAATAAGTTTGGTGTATGTGAAAGATTTAACTGCTAGAATTTTAATATAGTAACAAAGTTAAAAATATAGCAGCATAAGATAAACTGAGATTATATGTAAGAATGTTTAGTGTAAGTTTCCGTAGCGGTGGTGCGTAGCGGTGGTGCGTAGCGGTGGTGCGTAGCGGTGTGTAATGTATAAACTCTGATGCCGTTCTGTTGATCTTTTAATTCTGATATATTATTTTATATACATTATTCTGTAGTTTTTAATTGATTTGGAGATTAGAAGGAAAGTTATGGAATTTTCAGCCTTTCTGACTTAGTATTGTTTGTTTATTTATTTATTTATTGGGAGAATATTTTGCGTATTCTCTTTAGATGAGCTCAGAAAACATCACAGTGTAGAGCGTCACAATCAGAGTCCAAAGTTGAGAATTGTTTTTGTTTTTTTTTTTAGTCTGAAGAGCTGAATTTCCAGACAAATCTGAGCTGTTTGAATAGCTGTAGTTTCAGGGCTCTTTATGTCACACACGTGACGTGTATATCGTGTGTTCAGGGTGAAAAGGTCCACACGGCTGCACAAGCTGCCTCTCAGTTCATCGACTTTTTAAAGATGGCACTTTATCTGTGTATTGTTTTTTTTTTTTAAAGATGTATTATGTGTTTTGTTCCTTAATTTTTCTCCTTTATTAAGACATTATGATACTTTGGCTACGGGAATTATCTACTTCCACCGCTTCTACATGTTTCACTCTTTTAAACAGTTTCCGAGATATGTAAGTGACCCTTTCTTTCTCACTATCAGTTTTTTTAACAAAGGAATATCCAGATCATTTATTTAATTTTATTGAGCGGCGCCGAGCGTGTGGTGGGCGTGGCAGCGTGTTGTTTGTTTGTACTTCTTTTTGTTTTGTTTGTAAGGTGTCTTTATAATTGTAGAATGCTTGATGTTATTCATTATTGTCTAACCCTCAGTAATAATCAGAAACACTATTGCTGCCAATCAATCACTGTTGGGCGGAGTCTAATTTGTGGCACCTGATTGAAAGATTTTGCCTAAAACTTGAAAGTTCCTAGCGCTAGAAGCTGATTGCTTGGTTTGGGCTTTACTGTAAGGGGTGTGGCTTGATTCTGATTTTGCTATAACAACCACTCTAGCAACCACCTACGATGCCATAGCAACCTGTTAATGATGCCGGGGATTTGCACGAGCTGCTCTGTCGGAAAGAATGATTGATGAATCCAGATCTATCTGCCATTAGTTTACCAGTGGATGATACTGGCACACCGATGTAGCCGTTATGCTGTAGTGGTCAAGCCTGGAGGTTAATCAGGACATCGGTGCGGTGATTAAAACAGTGTCACGTTTGTTTTTTCAGGTAACAGGAGCCTGCTGCCTGTTTTTGGCAGGAAAGGTGGAGGAAACGCCAAAGAAGTGTAAAGATATTATCAAAACAGCTCGCAGCCTCCTGAACGACGTGCAGTTCGCCCAGTTCGGAGACGATCCGAAGGTGAGCAGAGGGTGGGTGTGGTTTAAGTAAATGTTTAAGAGAAGAACTGAAATGATCGTAAGGAATATCAGACTGATTCAAACGGGTCGTGCCGACGGATTCGGGATCGGATTCTGTCACCCGTCCGACACTGGGGGTCGCTCCAGACGCTGCTCTGATCATGTACCAAGCCACTCTGTTCCACTCTGAACTGGAGTGTTGATGTTTATAAACAGGAAGAAGTTATGGTGTTGGAGAGGATATTGCTCCAGACTATCAAGTTTGATTTGCAAGTGGAGCATCCGTATCAGTTTCTTCTCCGGTACGCCAAACAACTGAAAGGTGAGGCGTCTGTCTGTCTGTCTGTCTGTCTGATTATTTATTTATTTATTTAAGTCCTTTAATAAAGCTGTTGAGGTTTGTTTGTTGTTGTTGTTTTTTAGGTGACAAAAATAAAGTGCAGAAGTTGGTGCAGATGGCCTGGACGTTTGTGAACGATAGGTGAGGTTGTACCTGCTGCACGTGCTTTCAGGTCTCACCTTCTATAATTCTATTCTAAATGAAAACGAGGGGCGCTCACAGAGCACAAGGTACCTCCACCAGCCCCAAATGATTACGGTACGAATATATCGATTAACCTGAAAAATGTGCGTAAGCCTGTGCAGGGTTTTATAACTTGCTGTAATAATAAAATGATAAATAGGCATTTTTGGAATTTTTGTTTGTCACAATCTGTGCATAACACTTTGAGATGTTGCACACAAACAAACAACCAGACAGAAGTGAAACCATGAAAATGGTAATTATGTGTTGAAGGTGAGAAAGAGGTCACTGGATAGTGGAGATGGAATTTCTTTTTAAACTCAGTTTTAATACAAGGAAGGACAAGAAAAGCAACTAGAACAAGATTTGTTTATTTATTGCTTCATTTTTTTTTTGACATAATTTGGTAAAATCTTTAGAATTTCAGAAAGATTCAAACTGAGATTTTTGTCTGCTATTTTGATTCAGGCGTTATCCTGAGTTTGCGAGGTGGATAATAAGTAATTATTGAATGATGGAATGAACGATATGGCCAATTATTGGTCAAAGCAGATAACACCCTCCGAGGGTGGAGCCGAATTCTACAATTGGTTTATTATTATTATTATTCAAAATATTTTAGTAGACAGAAATGTTACTATGTTGAGCGTGCCAGTTGTGCAATAATCATTCAACTTATCCAACGGCAACGATGCAATACCAAGAATTATTTGATGGATTTCCATCAATCTCGAATGAGACAATCTAAGATAACGAACCAATCAGATTGCACTGTTTCCATGTCGTATATACTAAAAATAGACCGAATCACAGTTTTTTATTGGAATTATATAGTACATGCTACTTCTTACTGTGTATTGTTCAGGGTGAATTTTCCTTTTAAGAGGTTTTAAGGAAGGATTTGTAGAAAATGTTTGTGTTCAATAAGTGAATAAAATAAGCAAATGGATTCTTCTGTATCACATGAGTCCAAAAATAAAAGCACAGCCTTCCGTTGCACAGTTCCTGTTTCTGCAGAATTACAATCCGGTGCACATCAGGTGATATTCAGTGTTAGCGTGTGCTAACTGGGTGTGTACCTCGTGTCTCCTCAGCCTGTGCACCATGCTTTCACTTCAGTGGGAGCCCGAGATCATCGCCGTCGCAGTCATGTACTTGGCTGGGCGTCTGTGTAAGTTTGATATCCAGGAGTGGACGTCCAAACAGTCGTCTCGCCGCTGGTGGGAGCAGTTCGTACAAGATGTTCCTGTGGAGCTGCTGGAGGGTAGGAACCTCACCGCTGATGGGTCAATCCGTAACGCACTGTAGAATTAACACGCAGCAAGCGCG
The DNA here is from genome assembly GCA_028564935.1 of Neosilurus hyrtlii. Classification (NCBI taxonomy): domain Eukaryota; kingdom Metazoa; phylum Chordata; class Actinopteri; order Siluriformes; family Plotosidae; genus Neosilurus; species Neosilurus hyrtlii. The sequence continues at coordinate 6,229,392 of JAOUQZ010000024.1, forward strand.
GCTCATTTCCTGTCAGTTTCTGTTCCACGATAAAGCTCGAGTTTATCCTCGCTCCGTTACCATGACAACACATTACTGTTAGAACTCTGAAGCCTGATTCATTTTATAAGGTACAATTTGTAGTCGTGTCGTTAATAGTTAATATCGAGGAAGTCACGTCAGACCCAAGAAGGGCCAGATATTTTTGTTTTTGCTCCATCGATTAAAAACGACGTCCAAACAAGAAGCATCTGGATGGAGTGTTGCTATGGTAACGCAGTCACACAAAAAAAACAGGGCTGCCGGAAAAAACAAGCCCAATGATATTTTAATTTAAAAAAAAAAAAAAAAAAAAAGGTCCCGATCCAGATGCTCTGCAGAACTTTCTGGAAAATCTTCTGCCTAATGTGCATGTCGTTACTGTGTTCAAGGACAGTCAAGAAACTGCAGGTGACAACAACCGTCATGAAATATAATAGTTCGATTTATTTCAGGGATTGTGTTCCTGAAAGTTGCGTGAAGATGGAAACAGGTTATTATTAAACTGGAACAAACCCACTGTGCTGCTGCTGTGAGTCAGAACTGGAATCTTTTAAACTGCAGTTTTTTAATAATAATAATAATAATAATAATAATAATAGTATAAATATCAGGTGCTATACAGTAGTGACATGTTTGAGGATTTCCTTTTAATAATGTTTAAAAAAATTACACAAGCTTTGACAATATTTATGTATTAAAATAGATTTTTTTTATGTATTATTATTATTATTATTATTATTATTGAGAGCCCTTTTATAAACGCTTTCAGTTTTCTCCATGTTGTAATTCTCTTTTTCCATCACTGGAGAGTTTTGGAGTCGCAGGGTTGCCAGGTTTCTTTGTAATGTTCACTTCGACAGCGTGCTCCTCTGTAAACTCTTATCCACCAAGATCTTTGCAAAATGTCCGCCATCTTGAACCCGCTCCAAGTGTTTGTGTGCAGAGTTTTGTTTGTCAAGGAGGGAATTCTGCTGAAACCTGGCAACCTTTCTTGGTGCAATGTTCAGAAAGCTGTTCTTGATTAAGTTCAACGTTGGGCGAGTTCACTTTCTCTGGCAGGATCCTGGTGTCCAAAGCACACAAGCTTTCCAAAACTCAATAAATTCTGCGTCATCTGTTTATTATGAAGAACGTGTTCGTGTTCAGCTGCGGTTACTCAGTGGCGAGTTGGTCAAGTGACACACAAAACAGATAAAAAAATATAAATAAATATTGGCTGTGAGGGATTTCCTAGAAGAGCTCCAACTGAAGATACTGAGGGGGGAGGGGGGACAAACAGTGAATTTTCTGATAGAACTGTGTGAGACGTACCTCATACCATTCCGTAAGGCGGGGTCACAATCTTTCCCAATCTTATTATGGTTTGTTTGGACTATTTCTCAAGAACGGCTCTCCGGATCATTCTGAAATTTTGCAGGCAGGTTTCCTATGATGTGTAGGTGTTCCTAGGCTTGTCAGTTTCTCTGTTTGACCTTTGACCCTGACCTTATAAATTTTGTCCTGGCTATTTCTCAAGAACTTCTGGGCACCGACGGGTGCCACCGTCACTTACGGCCATTTTTTTCCCTCCTCTTTTCAGACATCTGCCACCAAATCCTGGACCTTTACTCTCAGGGCAAGCAGCCAATTCCACAGCAGCCCCCAATGCAGGAGAAAGACAAGCCGCAGCCTTCTCCAACAGGCTTCCTCAGCCAGCCAGGAGGAAACCCTGTATCTCTGCCACCATCCAAGAAGAATTCACCTCAGGCCAGCCCCCCACGGCAACTAAAACGCCAACATGTGAGACGTCTCATTCGGTCCTTTTAAGCTGTTAGGTTGTCAGTGACTGTGTTTCTCCTCAACAGATACGTATCACGGGGCTCATTCAGGTGTTTGAATTTCACTTTTTGAAAGGCTTTAAGGTGTTTCTGGAAAAGTGTCGTGACTGACGGTGAGATCTTGTGGTTGTCCAAGGAGATCACAAGATCTTGAGACATGAGTTTTCCCTTTCAGAATTAAGTGTCATTATCGTGGCAGTGGTATGAACTGTGACGTGAGGATAAGAATTCAGCAAGAGTATGAGAGGTTGTAGATGGGGAAGAGAGGAGGACTCGGTACTCAGACTTGAGGAACACCAATAGAGAGTCAGTATGAATGATGGAGGTCATCTGATATGATCATTCTTCTGGGAAAGAACTGGAAAGTGTAGGCAAAAAGATGAGAGTAGTTGGAAGATCTACCAGCATGAAGAATTTTAATGATTTGTAGAAGTGCTATGTGTCTTAATGTGCTAAAAACACAGAGGTTTGGTTATCTGGCTCCTCTGGATTATGTGAGTCGTTATGTTGATGGTTGTTTGTGTCTGTGTTAGTCCTGTTGTTGCCTGGGGCCTGTTCAGCTTCTCCAACATCACTGCGGTAGATAAACGATAAACGAATAGCTATATGATGCTCATACTGTTTGTGAATATAAATACTTTTTAAAATTTACCACCTAAGTGTCGTCAAATACATTTTGTAATGTTTTATTGTTTCTTTTTTTAGCCGTCTCCAAAAGAAGAGCCAAAAGGTGCTCCAGGTAAGGACGGCTAATTGTTAGATATAGTTGTGGTCCAGTCTGTCGTTTTAAAAGATGATTTGAAGGCTCTGTTTCTTTTATTTAGAGCAAGTTGGATCTAAAATACCAAGACTGGAGAGCCCAATGCCTCCGTTACCAGTTAACCAGCCTCTTGGTAAGTGTTATGTGCACACATGAGAATTTTTTAATGTTATTATTATTGTTGTTGTTGTTGTTGTTGTTAAGACGAGAACTTCTGTCTCTTCTCTGCCCTCGTATTTTAGATCGCAAACCCCCTCCCTCAGCCCCAGCCCCAGCCCCTCCCACAGAAGCAGACTCAGCAGCCTCTGTTGATTCAGACTTACCAAAGGCCCCACCCCCACCCCATGCAGCCCCGCCCCCTCTGCCTCACCGTCCTCCACCCCCACCACCCTCGAGTTACATAATGGGCATGTCAACGACCAGCTCCTACATGTCGAGTGAGGGCTATCAGAGCCTGCAGTCTATGATGAAGACAGAAGCACCATCCTACCCCCATTTGCCACCGTCTTACGGAATGCCGTACCACCCACATGCTTACCCGCCTCCCAGTGCCCCTCCACCAGGCCCTCCTCCACCACCCCCACCACCCCCACCCTCATCTTACCCTCCTCCCAATCTCCCTCCACCCTCTCCAGCCTACCCACCACCAGGCTACAATCACAGCTATCCACCACCGCGCATGCCACCCCCGGGTATGGCTTTACCTGCTGGATATCCGCCTCCACCGGTCCCCCCGGGGCAGCCACAAGTACCCATGCCTCCTGTCATGCCGCCAGTCGCAAGCATGAACCGTGGAGGCTGGATGAGATAAAATTAAAAAAATAATAATAATTAGAAAAGCAAAGCTTCATGGGTAAAGTCGATAGACGCCCCAGTGTTTAGAACGCTGTGGATTTTTCCGAACTTGTGTTGTCTCAGGAACGTGGATCACAACACCCTTTTCACACCTTCAAATAGACAGGTTGTGTTTTTGTATATATTTTGTCACTTGTTAGAATCTGGTTCAGGGTGTGGCCCGGCCACGCCCTCTCCTTCCAGGATAGGCTCTGAAATCACTGTGATCCAGAACATTATTATTATTATTATTATTATTCATGATGAAAGAATTGTCTAGTGTGAGATCAGTGTGTTAGCAGGATATCACGAGAGGTGTGGCTCTGACGCCACCTACTGAGATTACCAGCATCAACACCTGGTCAAAATTGGGATCATTCCTTTTTGAAGAAAATGTTTTTTGTTCAGAATCTTAAATCTGTTCCTAGAAGAGTTTAGTACTGAGAACGTCTTCACACCCTTTTAGCAGCGGCCTCGAATCAGCTCTCAGACGCCCGCCGAGCTGTTGATGCGGTGCAAGTGAGCATGTCGTATCACTAATCTTCATAGCTTGGTCTTAGAGTTCTTGGAGTACTTCTGGCTGGGAATTCTGCAGTGCATGTAACGTACATATACAGCAGCTTTGGCATTTATTTGGTCTAATAAAATCTTTTTCCTCCCCAGATTTGTTCTTGTGTCTAATTATTTGTCTACTTCTCGTACTCTGTGTCTGTATAGCACATCGGGAAACGTGAACATACAAATCTCTGCTGCAGTTACAAGTTCCAGGAGGTTGCTGTTGTTCACGGTGACGTGTACATGATGTTAAACTCGATAAATTAATTGCAGCATTTTTGTGACCCCCACAAAACTCCATAAAAGGCAAAGCTGACAGCTCTTTAGCAGAAAGAGTGAAACGACTACTAAACAGCCTAAAAGGTAATATTCCTCCAAGGAAAAATTGGAAGTAGCCTCATTTTTGACTCGCCTATAATTAAATATACGTATAAAAACGTAGCGTAGACGTAGGAGTCAGAGCACCTGATAATAGCAAAGTACACTGACTACGGTCACTGGATATCTATTTGTAATTTCTCCAAATTTACCAGAAACCCTTGCTTTCCAAACACACGAGTAGGCACCGTAGGGCAGTGGTGCATCAGTGTTCAAGGCTCTGGATGATCTGATTGGAATTATCGCCCTCTATTACATTAATGCTGTTGATATAAAATGATGACATTACCATCAAAATTATTATATCTCCTAGAGACAAGGGCTTCTGGTCCCCTGGTCCATTGTTGAGAAATGGGGCCAGAAATTTGCTTGTTAGACTATAAGATGAGGCTACAAAGGCATGGGTGTCATCAACCAATCAGATTTCCCCAGGCAATTGAAAAGGTTGACATTGGTCTAGATCTCATGTAAATTTGCTGTTCTGTTTATGTTTAAAGCAGTTTTACTGCCACGTGCTTCACAAACACCACTGATTACCTTGAACTCTGGGTCTGATTTCTAAGTGATGCAACCTCATGAAAAGTGGCCACTGGGGGGTGCTGTTGATTTTAAAACAAGTAGAACTTGCAAAATTTGGTGTAATGTGAAAGTTTCCCCCTGAAGTGTGGATTACACACTTTATATTATTTATTCTTTTATGTTATATAATTTATCCTTATACTTTCTTATATACTTTTTTCCTTTAATGTAGGATTTTATGTGAGCTATAATGTCATGTTTTTTTTTGTTGTTGTTTTTTTTTTTTTTATAAAGCCAGGTTCTTGTTAAGAAAACAAAACAAAAACCCAAAGGAAATGTTCCATAAAATCTTTTCCTACACATTGGTTAAAAGTTTTTGTTTTGGCGTCTGAGGTTATGGGACGGATCTGGCAGCGCTGTGTCTTGCGACTGTACTAAAGGTCAGAGATTCTTTTCTAAAAATGTCAATATCGTTTATTTATCCAGCTCATTGGCCATGTCTTTCTTGGAGAAGTGGAAAACTTTGTCAGAGACCATTCTGTACCACTTGTAAAATTCCTTGCTGTCTACACACCCAATCATGTTTGGCTTGAGATTCAGACCTTCGTTATTACTTCGGATGCTCTAATGTGTTCCAGAAATGGGGCCTCCTTTTTTTTTTTTTTTTTTTTTTTTTTTTTTTTTTTTTTTTTTTTTTTTTTTTTTTTTTTTTTTTTTTTTTTTAATCCCATGGCTTTGGGGAAGTTACAGAATTTGGACAGTAAGGAATTGATTGACTGACTGGGATCGATAAAGTTTTACTCCTTTGTTCTGTAATTTTTTTCCCACACAGAAATATATTCATAATGAGTGAGAAGGAGGAGATGACATGAATTACTGGCTGACACCAAATACATCATAAAAATATAAATCATTACTGTTTTACCACTGTGTATTATAGTGTTAAAATAATAATAATAATAATAATAATTGTAATAGTTTTGGAATCTTTGACTGGGAAAATTAATGCACCTTTTCTGGAATAGAACTAAAATTACTTTTAAAGTTGAGACCCTCTGGAATATTCTGTGGACCCTGTAGTATGTTACTCGACCTGATTATTTTTATACAGTGAACTCTGGGGAATATTAGCTCCTGAAGTATTTTGGGAAAGTTATAAAAAGAAATAAAAAAAAAAAGAAAGGGAATCATTTTCTGTAGGTCTGATGGCCTAATTTCAGGTTCTATTTGTGTGTGTGTGTGTGTGTGTATATATATATAGAGAGAGAGAGAGAGAGATGAAATCTCTGTGATTTATTTGTAAAAGTTGTTAATATCGTCTTAATGAAATAAATACACTGTAGTGGGATTCAGAGGAAGTTTAACCATAAGTTTATTTTGTGAATATTCAGCTATATAAACTTTTAGAAAGTTAAAATGATAGAGACATTTTTAAAGGGAATCGTTATTCATCAGATTCTCTTAATGGAGAAGTTTTTTTTTTAAAAGAAACAGAAAGATCATGTAACATTTTGAGAGTATGGAATGTGTGTATGTGTGTTGGGTGGTCTCGGTATTCATCATGTTGTGAGCTTAATCTGTTCAGTTACATTAAGGGGACTTGTCTTCCTTATGGGGACAAAATAAAAGTAAATTATGATCATAAAAATAACAAACTATCATAAAAGTTGAAGGCGAAGATTTTTATAGATTATAATATGGTTAGGAGCCCTGCAATGGCCTGGTGGACTGTACAGGGTGTACTCTGCCCTCACCCAGAGTCGGCTGAGATGGGCGCCGGCCTCCACGTGACCCTAATAAGGATCAAGCAGTTCAGAAAATGAATGAATCAGGTTGGGGTAAGGCTCCAAAAAATGAATGTAAGTTGTACTATGTATTGTCCCCTGAAGTTATGGAAACCAGACTTTGTGTGTGCGTGAGTGAGATTTAGGGTTTCCCCCTCTGCGATTGCTTAAACAATGTAAAAGCATCAAGACAACCACCGAACAGGATAACCATGAGCTCTGCCAACGACCTTTGACCTTAGATGAAATATTTACGTCTGTTTTTGTAAGGATGAGAAAGAGAGAATCAGTGTTTTCATCTTGTGCTTCAGACGCTGATCCTTTGCCTGAACTTTTCATTTATTTAATTATTAACATCATGGACATCATACTTAACAGCGATAAACAAGATTTCCAAAATAAATAGACACAGTATTTCATTTAGACCATTTATTCTATTTGTACAGCGTGTTTTATAACCGTCAATGTCGCAAAGCAACAATTATCATCATATTATTTATTGTCTCACTGAATATATATATATACACACACACATAAAATATATTTTATTAAATTACTGTATGTAGGAACTGTACTTTGTAGAAAATGTGAATGGTCAAATTTGTGAAAAAAAGTTTAATATCAAATGGTATAAATAAGCCACAGATAAGAAAAGAAAAATGTCTAATTTGTTCAGCTATTGTAGTGTCTCCAGTTTAGTCTTATTTTTACCACCTTACAAGCTCCAGTGTTCAAATGTGAGGTCCAGAGGCACCATAATCACAATTTCAGAGGTGTCCCTGTGACTGCATGGGTTTCCTCCGGTGTACTTCAGTTTTCTCCTACAGTCCAAAGACATGCACGGTAGACTGGCTGTTCCGAATCGCCCCTAGGTGTGAGTGTGAATGGTTGTGTGTGTGTTGCAATCCTGCACTGGACTGGTGCGCTGTTCACGGTGTACCCCGCCTTCGACCAGAGTCACCTGAAACAGGCTGCAGCCTCCCCGGGACCTTAATTAGGATTAAGAGGTTCAGCCAATGAATGACTTCCCCAGGTAAAGGGAATTGTAGGGTAGAAAGATGAGGATACTGTATATGATGTAGCTGAAATGGTGAAGGGGATATGGTGGGGTAGAGTGGATGCAACATCATCCATTCATCATCTATAACACTACATCCAGTCCCAGCTATAATCATCATCATCATCATCATCATCATCATCTCCCACATGAAACAGCAGGTTACGCAAAAGATTGATATAAAACAATTTTATTCAATATTTTTAATGAGTAATTCTTTTTTTATTCTGTACTTATAAATAAATATTCCATAAATGTCCCTCTAGTCTTTGCTACAGGTCGTGTGTGTTCCATATCTATATGTATACACATTATATAAATGTCTGTATTACAGGTCACAGCTGTATTCAAGAAGCACTTTTCAAATCTGACAGATATAATTCTCTTTGAGCTTTAACTGGACTTGATGTTTGTGATGGAATGTTTTTTGATGTATTTTTCTGTGGTGACTTGCTGTAAATCATGCACATCTTTACTGTGGCTCTTGTCTGTAGTGATTTTCCCACAGCGCTTCATACTGTGATGAATGATGCAAACCATTAGCAGAATCAACAGGACAAGGAACACAATTAATCCGAGAAGACCTCCAGATGAGAGGAACGAGGTCTGGATCGGAGGGGAGCTGGCCGTAGGTGGAACGACGCTCGGAGATGATGTCGTGCTGAATCCTTCGGTCCTGACACACCTTGTGTCCTCAATGAGAAGAAATCCTGGATAACAAGAACAGATAAAACCACCTGGAGTATTTTGACAATTTTGGTCACAGTATGAAGATTCACACTCATCTATATCAGTGCAAAAATATCTCCCCATCCGTTCCTCGAGAATGAAGCCGAGTGGGCAGTTACACTGATGAGGTTTGTTATAGTCACAGTCTACAGCCTGACAATCCGACTCTGCACAGTGCAGTGTACACGTGTGTCTGTTCTTTGGTGATATTTTGAAACCTTCTTCACACTGACAATTGTAACTTCCAATGGTGTTTTCGCAGGTGTGTTCGCAAGGTCCAGAAAAGCATTCATCTTCATCTACACAGGTGTCCTTTTCCTTCCTGAAGCCACTCTTACAGTGACACTCGAAGCCACCAGCGGTGTCGACGCAGTAGGAATGTTCTCCGGGACACAGTGTGTTATCACACTTGTCAATATGCTTGCAGGCCTTTCCATCCTTTCCAAGTTCGTATCCATCATGACACCCACAAACAGGACTCTCTCCCACCACCATGCATTCTTGAGAACAGTTGGCTTGCAGGCACGGGTCGCTGCGTGCTCTCCGACAACGGACTCCGTTGCTTTCCAGCTGAAAGCCTGGAAGGCAGGTGCACGCATACGTATCGTTGTTCTTGTGGCAGTCATGTTCACAACCGCCTTTGTAAACTTCACAGTTCCAAGGTGCTTTATGCCAAGTGCTGTCGTAACAGATGTACTTGGTTCCCAGATGTCGCTCGGTCGCGTTGCTGGAACCGGGAACCTGTTGGAGATCTTCTCGGGCAAATCCGAAAGGTGTTTCATACAGAACCGGTGACTCGGACGTAAGTGGTCTGCACTTATCTTTAATATTTTGATACTCGCACAGATATCCTTCGATTGTCCGGTCGCAGAGTCGTTCTGTCCATTTTGGATCCTCTTTAGATACTGACACGCAGCTTGGAGAACAGGTCCGGTTCTGGTTTTGCCAGTTGGTGAAATTGGTGGCTTGATCACCAGTTATCCATGTGTATCCTTTCAGCTCAGCGGTTGGTTCCGTGCACAAGTCACTCATGTACCTTAAACCAATCCAGAAGTTCCCAGTGTGACCAGTTAACAGCTCGGAAAGCACCCTGTCTGCTCTCGTGGTTCTTACGGTCATTAAATCGCCTCCTTTGTCCTTACACGACTTCTGTGCGGAACCAAAATCCTTCAGCTCTGCATGGACCGTAACACAGAACTCGTCCACGCAGTTCCCGTGATGCGGGTTTCCTCCCTCCACCCGGACAAGCGCGAGCGCCATGACCGCTCCTAGAAAACCCTTCATCCCGTCACGCGGAGTTTCAGCAAAGCTCGGGACCGTCGGCTGCTTCAGCCTCTCCTGGGCGGGTGCTGGGACTCCTGGGGCTTCGGAGGGTCGGGCTGTGCTTTTATACCCGCGGGCCGGTTCGAGAAGGGGGAGGGAGTCGCGTTTTTTCAGCTGGCGGTCCTCCCGGTCCTCCCGCTCCGCCGCACTACAGTCTCCCGAGGGGTCACTCCGTCATTCGGTTTCGGTTCGGTTCGGTCCGGCTCCGGGCTTCCGCACAATAGATCATGAACCTTAAAAGTGAACAGGACCAGACGGGACCAGACAGGACCAGACAGGACACCCCGCCCAGCGTACAAACCCCGAGATCCACAACAGGACGCGGTTTATGGTTCTGTTCTTATAGAATCTCATGAATTCCACAGTAATGATCCAAATCCAGCTCAGATCCACCACAAGACAGTAAAGATCAACAAGAACTCGTGCACTCATGTACAGAGCAGTTATTTATTATTTAGGTATGTAATTATTTGTTTGTTTGTTTGTTTGTTTATGCAAAGTCGTTTTTCATCTTCTGCAGTTCTATTAACCCTAAAAATCTGATTTGTTCTTTCTGAGCGCTGATGTTACTGACACTTGGGAGACATTTACAGCATCTGGCAGATGCTCTTATCTCATCCAGAGCGACTTACAAAGATCATTTTTATACAACTGAGCACTTCAGGGTTAAGGGCCTCGCTCAAGGGCCCAACAGTGGTGATAGTGGGGATTTGAACCGCTGACCTTCAGATCAGTAACCCATCGCTTTAACCACTATGCCACCACCGCCCTTCTACTACGATTCTCCCAGTGTTTGTGTGGGTTTCCTCGGGGTACTCTACACAAGTGGGTTTCCTCCCACAGTCCAAACACATGCACGGTTTTTAATTGGCAATAACTGGCTGTTCCAAATTGCCCCTCGGTGTGAATCGGAGTATGAATGGTTGTGTGTGTTGCAACGATTGGTACAAAATAAAGAGCAGCACAGAGCAACAAATCTTTCATTTCATTTTCCAAACCACTTTATTCTTTATTAGGGTCACTGGGAGGCTACCTCAGCTGACTTTGGGCAAAGGCGCGGTTCACCCTGAACAGCTGGCTACTGTATCGCAAGGCAAACACGCTTTTGTGTTTGTACTCCTCACTCAGTCATTTGCCGAACCTCTTAATCCTATGAGGGTCACTGAGGCTGGTGCCTATCTCAGCCAACGCTGGGCGACCGCAGGGTACACCCTGCACCAGGAGGAAGATGCAAAGTCTATACAGAAACGCCCTCGCTGAGCACATGGTTGGAGTCCAGGACCTTCAGGCTGTGAGGCCAAAGTGCTAACCACTACACCACCATTCCGCCCTAGCTAAAATTATTTTCTTTCTTTTTTTTAAACTACCGTCGCTCCCTTTTCTTTACTGTTTTCTTCGCTCTGTTGTACTGCTTTATTTTCTGGGAAATTAACTTGTGCTTTCTCATGCCATTCTCTGCACAAATATGTGTGTATTTGTCTGACAGTATGTACTACGCATGTCATATAATACACCCAAACAAAATTCATGAAAGCACTGGGAGAACATTTAAAGTCCACATGGGATTTGAACCCAGGACCTTCCTGCTGTGAAGCGAGATTACAAACCACTACGACACTGTTTGTACTACACTTCTGGGAAGGCTCATGGACACATGCATGACACATGGAGCTCGCTGTTCGTTCCAGTGGAGCTAAACTGTAATGATTAAAATATTGGACAGGTGTTTCTTATTGAATTTATTATATTATGAGTCTATACGAATAAAAATCCATGCATTTGTCATGGGCTCGTCTGGGAAAATGAAATCCAAAACTTTGAGTCATCCCGTGTCACTGGGCCGTGATGAAGCATTTACGTAGTTCATTAACTCACAACATTGACTCCACAACAGATTCTGAGGAATCCACACATCATCTATTTACTTGGAGTAGGAGAACTTCATTACATAATAAAGAAAGAAGAAAGAATATTTTAAACAGTGACGAAAACTAGTGAAAGTAGGGAATCATGGGAGAGGATCAATTTAGTCAGGAGTCATTCCTCCTGTTTGATTTTCTTACTCTGGTTTGATTTGAGGAGGGAAGGGTGTGTATACACACACACACACACACAGAACAGTGTTTGCAATCTGATTGGTTGCTATGTTGGGATAATTATCCAGAAACTCACAAACTCTCTAAAACATTCTTAACACCCCCCCTTCTCTGAGTAAGTGTAGAGAAGTTGGGAAGTCCAGTGTTACAGCATTGAGTCAATTGATTTCATGGTACATCACTGACAGAACATTTCTAGTGGTCATTACACTCAGCGTAGACGTGTTGAATTGGAGTAAAATGAGTGACGAAGGAAACTGATGAGTGTCAGGGACCGAGATGACTGCACGGGGTTAACAGGAGTCAGCAGTCAAACCGAGCCCTCCGGCATAACAAACAAAAGGAACACCGCAAACTCCTCTGTCTCCGGGCCGAATCCTGAACTCACACGTATTGGAAGCTATGAACAAACCACATGCCGCAGATGGTCCTTTTCTAGAATTTTCTGCCAGGAGCACAAGGCCAGCCTCATGTCGTAATGGTCCAATTTAATTGGATGATGTCCGTATGAAGAATGTAAGGAATATACCAACACTACGGGGGTTGTACAGTTTCTTTTAAAACAATGGCAAGGCCAGTTCTGATGTTTTCACACTAACACTGATTTTTAGATTTTGTCCAAGGCCATCACCAGTTATACTTGCACCTCACCTCATGAAGAGAAGACTAGAGGAGGAAAAAGTGATGGGATATACGCCAGGAAAAGCATCACAAGGGAAGAATTTGGAGATGTCCATGTGCCGCCAGCTTGAAGCAATTATTTCAAGCAAGAACCAAACCGAATATTAAGAGTTGTTTACTTTAAAACTATCTGTTCCTCTACACCAGGGGTCACCAAAACGGTGCCCGCGTGCACCAGGTCGCCCCAAGGACCACATAAGTCGCCTGCAGGCCTGTTCTAAAAATAGCACAACTCACTAGTGAGCTGCGTCTAAAATTAAGTTTTGATTTTTATTGTTGATAATTATTGTGAGAAATCATTAACGTGATCAGTGTCTTCACATAGATGAGTATCATTAATCATTATTGATAATTTATAACTAAAGGCAAACTGAGCAAATGTGTAATTTCAGGAGAACCGATCAAACTGGTAGCCCTTCGTATGACTCAGGATGAAATAGCTCTCAGTTTCAAAAAGGTTGGTGACCTCTGCTCTATACTTTCTCACCAAACATACCATGTTCTAATGTATTCAGCACATCTATATCTTCTATATTTATTTACATTTACAGCATTTTGCAGACCATCTTACATTTTTTTATAACTGAACAATTAAGGGTTAAGAGCCTCGCTCAAGGACCCAACAGTGGCAGCTTATTGGTACCAAGGGCTTGAACCACCAACCTTCAGATCAGGAATCCAGATCCTTAACCACTGAGCCACCACTGCCTTTTTAATATTGTGCATTGTCAAAAAGCAATTTTATATTAAAAAAAAGTTAAATCCAAAGGGGTGTTTAAAGAAAGTACAATATTGTAAATAGCATTAATGGTGTAATGAAACCAAACATAGCCGTTTATATGAATGTAAATTTGTTTATGAAGCTAAACAGACATGAATCTGGTTCATGTGACCACTTTACCAGGATTCTTTGCAGTGATACATCAATCTTTGAAAAATTTTCAGCCCAACAATATTTCAAAAAGTCCACGCTATAATCCATTCCCATCCGTTCCGCTAACTTTACATTATTTTTAATTTGATTTATTAATTATAGATTAGTGTCTTGGAAATTCTTTGCATATTTACAGTATATCTTTTAGTAACTGAATTTGGGTGAAATTGGGAATTTGAATCCCGTTTGGGTCGTGGGGAGATTGATTATGTGTTTTTATACTGTGCAAGTCTGAGCAGTGGTTTATGAGCTTTTTTTTTTTGGGGGGGGGGGGGGAGAGTTTTGTTATTAATAATCAATCAGGTTTTTTATGTTATTTGATTTTTTTTATTAATATTGGTGATGGGGCACATTTGTCAGGTTTCCTGTAGGGGCACAGGCACGGGTCAACCATCCGACTCTTCCGTGTCTATGTGCTCCGCTCAGGATTACAGAGGAACTGTGTGATCTGATTGGTTCTCTATCTTCGGATACTAGACTTTATCCACCTCCCAAACTCGCGATGATTCTTGAATGAAAATGGCAAACATAAACTCACGGTTTGTGATGGTTACTGAAATCCTGGAAATTCAACAAAATCCCATCGCAAAACAATATGACGAAAGCTACAGACATTTTACCTTCGTGTTGTTTTAAAAAGCAGACAAAAAGACTTCATTCAAACTGACTGCGTTTTAAAAGATGCTGTAATGGAGCGTGTGTTTTTGTGAGGTATATACTAAACGTTGGACGGCCCATCTCGTCACTATTCAGCGATATCCACCTCACATTCATTAATTATATAGAGTTATTTATTTTGTCAAGTGATTGAAGTAAAACTGTTAAAGTTTAATAAGATTTGAGTTAAACTCTTAAACTCTACTGGTACCAGTATACTGCTGTACCAGGAGTATTAATATACCCCATTATGTTATATGTAGAACAGTCTAGCTTGACAATGTAAATTGTTCTGTCCCAACTAATTCCAATAACACATTATATATAGAGACCAAACACCCCTCAGTCACTCCAGGAACTCGGATGTCCTCAGTCCCAGCTGGGTGGACTGGTTGGCCTCATGAACGTGCAGCCAGCATTATGCTGGGCCTCCACCATGGAAGGAAATGGGTGGGAGATGTGCCATTTTGAGGTGTTGTTGTAGTTAATCTTTCACCTCTTAAGGGTCTGCAACAAAAAATTATTTGTTCATTTAACTTTGAAAAAAGTCTCAGTTTAATAAAACTCACAGCAAGTTATTCAGTAAACATATTGTGTTCTCGTAACAGCATTGTTGAAGTAATTTGGCAAAAAACCCAGTAATAACAAAAACATTGAAAAAAAAATAATTTTCTAGTCAAAAACATAATACGTGCAAGTATTCTCTGCCGAAAAGGCCGGGGACTGAAGGGAAAAGCTCCCCAAAGCAAACATTATCTGAAAAAAAGCTGAGGTACAGCACTGGAAACACCGTGAAGGAAGAATGCAGCCACCTAGAGAAGTCAGCAGGTCTGCGGCTTCATGCAGTTTTTGCAAGAAAGGAATATACCAGGAAATATTTTTCCTCACAGATGTGCCGTGGTGTAAGTTTTCATATCTATCTGTAATTATTAAGAAGTGAAAGCTGAACTTGTGACCTGTTGTCTCATTCATTCATTTCATTCATTTTCTGAACCATTTAATCATATTAAGGTCGCAGGGAGGCTGGAGCCCATCTCAGCCGACTTAGGTTGAGGGTGGGGTACACAGCTTGCCAGGCCATCACATGGCCAACACACACAACCATCCACACACACATACTCACACACACACACACACACACACACACACACACACACACACACACACACACACACACACACAC
>JAOUQZ010000024.1:6244819-6264772 GCA_028564935.1 Neosilurus hyrtlii
GGGGTACACCCTGGACAGCTCGCCAGGCCATCACAGGGCCATCAGTCACACAACCATTCACACTCACACCTAGGGGTAGCCAATTAGCCTACTGTGCATGTTTTTTGGACTGTGGGAGAAAACCGGAGTGCAGCTTTACATAGTAAAAGTAATTTAAAAGGAATTTAAACATATACAAAATCTTAAAATCTACAACCCCCTACACATCCCTAATGAGCAAGTCCATGGCGACAGTGGCAGGAAAAACCTCCTCAGTTGACACGGTGAAGAAACCCTGAGAGAGGGTCAAAAGGGAAACCCATCCTTATTTGGGTGAAACCATAAAATACAAACCATAGAAGAGAAACTTAATTTCAGTCCAACATGTAGTGCGATTGGTTATACCACAACTCTAAGTCCTAAATAATTGCAGCAAAAGAGTTTTTATCACCAGCAGTAAACAAAAGTATATCACGGTATGAATTGTAAAAAAAAAAAAGCCTTAGCCACAGGCCAATGATCCATTTTTAAAATTTCCTTTGCTCCAACAACTCCAACAGATCTTCTCCTGCAGCTTGAGTTAACAGTCCAACCATCTTCAGCCTGGGTGGACCGGCCCTGGAAGTCCTGCTTCTCACCTTATTATGTTGGCAGAGCATCTCGTGAACACCTGCAGTGTTAGAGAGAGGCCAAAAAGTAGGGGTTTTATTGGAATACTTGTCCTTGTATCATGCGATATGAGATGAATTTCACAGTGGAGAGGCCACTTTATATCCCAGTGCACCGTGGATTTGTGTTGCATTCTGGCTCTCCCTGTCAGGTGCACTGTCATCATTGCAGGTCTTGCTGTTCCCTGCTCACTATTCTGTTTTGACTTTCTCCCCATCAAGCCACATGTTACTCATGTTATCAGATGAGATGCCCTCCCTCTGGACCTGCTTGATCCGATTATGGAGAAAAGAATTGTGGTAGGGCAATGACCACAGCAAAACACAGAGCGATGGAGTGACATTCTCAGCAAAGCAGTGGGGCAGGTGAGGTGAAATCCCCAGATAGGTGGGGAGGCAGAGTGAATTCCCCAGATGTGCAAGAAGCAGGAACAACTGGCCTGGCAAATTCAAAAATCTTCGATCTTTCTGAATCCAATATTTGTTTTTATCACATCACCTAGGTAACACTGGAACACAAAACAAATAGCTCTTATTTAAAGGACTTACATTATTTATTTATTGGTGATGAATACAGCCCACCTATGAATCTGACATGCTCTTACTGCCATGTTCTCGCTTATTTTCATTACAGGCGCCAGTCTGGATCCAACTCTTGTCTCTGAGTCTTTCCATCCACCACACCAGGTCTTATCAGCGGAACACTTGAATAATCAGAACGCTGACCTAATGCTTCCTCCTCCGGACAATTTGTACCCACAAAATTACAGCGGGCACAATAATAGTGTCTCGAGGCTATCACAGGGGTTTTGGCTGAAACAGAACCCATCCTCACACACACACACACACACACACACACACACACACACACACACACACAGGTGTATGATCCGAATGTCTAATAATGCCAAATTAATGTCAGCCTTTTGCAAGGGGCGATTCATAAAGGACATCACAGCGCTGGGGCTGAGTCTATTACTGATCCCAAGGTCGGGGGTTCAAGCCCCACTATCAGTGGGTTGTCACTGCTGGCCTGGAGAGCTGTCCAGGGTGTACTCTGCCTTTGCCCAGAGACAGCTGAGATGGGCGCCAGCCTCCCCGTGACCCTAATTACGATTACTGAATGCATAAATGAGTAAATGAGAATCTTTGGTGTGAGAGTGAGTGTGAATGATGTGTGTGTCGGCGATTGTCTGGTGAGCTGTTCAGGGTGTACCCTGCCCTCGCCCAGAGTCGGCTGAGATGGGGACCTGCCTCCCCGCGACCCTAATTAGGCTTAAGCGGCTTAGAAAATGAATGAATGAATACTGTAAGGTCCTTTTTGTGGGTTTGTTTACATACAAACTGTCGACTAAAATAAAAAATTTCAACAAGTTATCTATTTCTTAATTGTTCTTTGTTAGCCTCTGAATATTTTAAGTGAATCTGCCTGAACACTTTCTGTGCTCAACTTCACCTTAATTAGATGATTAGATTAGATTAGATTCAACTTTATTGTCACATGTATGAATACAGAGTAACAAAGACTTTACTCAGTGATGTCTTTCAGCATCAGGTGCATTTTCCGTGGATGTTCAACCCAGTCAACGCCAATACGTCTAGAAGATGTCTTCGAAAGTTCAGGACATCTGGAATATGCTCATTTATTTAATCATTTGTGGAACTGCTTAATTCCACTAGGGTCATGATTCGACCTGCTTCTCACACTCACATCTAAGGTCAATTTGGAACAGCCAGTTAGTCTGATGTGCATGGGAGGAAACCCCCTCTCCAGGTGGGGCTCGAACCCAGGACCTTCTTGCTGTGAGGTAGACGTGCTAACCACTACACCACCGTGGTTTTTGAGTTAAATATTTATCTGCATAGCATCATTTTTTTTCATTAAAATATATTTTTTTAAATCATAAGAAGCTGAGCAAGTCTATTTAGATCCATTTCATTCAGAAATACAACCCTAACGCTTTAAAAGATCCTAAAGGATTTATCTTGGTGTAATATATATACTATAGGCTACATAACAAAAACTAGCATTTTTAACAAGGGGCTATAAACTTTTTACATCCTCTGTATGTGCTTGGACTTTTGCCATGCCAGGCAGATTTATCTCTTTTGATGAAGGAAAGCTGTTTTTGGCTCCACTTATTAACAAAACATACCGAACCCTGAAGTTAGATATCTGTCTTGTGGGAATGAAGTGTACATGCACAGGAAACCTGGAGAACCCACCCTGCACGTCCTGATATCCTGCAGTTAGGACAGCACTGATGTTCTGATGGATGCGACGGGTCATACGGTACACATACGTTTAAAATATATACGAAAACAAAGATGTTGATTGTCACCACCTGAAGACACTTTTCCGATTTTCAGACTGGTGTCCTGTTCATGATAACTTCAATCTGGTGCTCCATTTTTTCCATTTGGCAATACATGTTTGCCTTCACACTGTACCACAGTACCTGCAATGCTGTAATGTCTGGGAAATTGTTTTGTAACCTCCGCCTGATACATGCCCTGTAAGCTCACTGCCGACTGTAGCTACAGCAGTTGGATGAAACCAAGATGACACCATAGAGAAAAAGCTTTATTATGTTACACCACCCTGGAAGTGTTGATCCTGTCTGATCTTCGAAGCTAAGCATGGTTGGGCTTACGTTTTTGCCAAACTGCTTACTCCTACTAGGGTCACAGGGAAACTGGCATCTCAGCCGACACTGGGCAAAGGCGGAGTCACCCTATCGTGTCACCCTCGTGATTAATTCTTTACTGGCACAGCATTCCAAGTCCCCACAGAAATAACAACATATCTTGTTTGTTCAGTGTTCAAACTGTCGGTTTCTCTCTGTTGTGGAGCTCGAGTTGTGATGAAGATTCATGTTTGTAGGAAATGTTAGAGGTGGTTATAGAAGTGATCTATTACGATTCTGTTATATTATTGAATTCTCATAAACTTACAACTGAATTACAGCTTCATAAGATTCACTACGAAAGGACTACATAGCAGAAGTTGTATTTTTAATATAGTAATTAAATTGAGTTTAAAAAGTCCCACGTTGGCGGTACAGTGGTGCAGTGCTTAGCACGTCCGCCTCACAGCAAGATTGTTCCACCCCAGGCGTGAGTGTAAATGGTTGTATGTGTGTTGGCCCTGCAGTGGTCTTGCCAGCTGTCTAGGGTGTACTCCGCCCTCACCCAGAGTTCACTGAAATGGGCGCCAACTTCCCCACGACTTGAATTAATTCCATGTCACCGGCGGGCAGCAGCCGCTAACTTTAGAGATTTGGTGTACAAACAAACATATAGTACCAGATACAGTACTAAACCATACAGTACCAACAGTACTGCGTGTATAAACATATAGGAATATTTATCAGAAGCTTGGCCTTTAAGCAGTGCCTAAATCAATAGATTAGAGATTCTTACATCAGTGTTACCTTTCTATCTTCAGAGCCATGCCTGAGACGACTCAGAACGTAGACCTTCTGCTGCGCCACCATTTCCAGGATGATGATTCAGAAAGAGGTGATAAGCCTTTTTACATGACCAGCATGAGTAAGGAGTTGAAATGTATGGCACATTAATGTTTAATAGAGGACAAATAAAAAGGTACACTGTTTCCTTATGGTATATCTAACTACTGTATGAGAACCAAACATTTTTTACTACCATACCCGTACTGCATCGCTCCAATTACCTCCTCGACCATCCTGGACTTCCACGTCTTCAAGCAACAAAGTGAAAAGGAAAGAAATAAAATAAAATGGATACCTCGGTGTACATCTACTGTGGGCAACATTCTAGATATCGATCATGGGATGTATAAATGATTTATTCCCCTCTGGAGAAAAAGCAAAACTGTGCAGTAAGTGTTAGAGATGTAATAAACTAGCATGGATAGAAATGAAAACAATAGTACAAAATACTATTATATACATCCATCCATTCATTTTCTGAACTGCTTAATACTACCGGGGTGGTGGGGAGACTGGAGACCCTGAGCAGCTCGCCAGTCCATTGCAGGACCAACAGCCACACATCTATTTACACCCACACCTAGGGGCAATGTGGAACAGACAGTTTGCCCAATGTGCATGTCTTTAGACTGTTGGAGGAAGCCAAAGTACCCAGAGCAAACCAACACAGGTATATGGAGGACATGCAAACTCCACACTGGAATGCCCTTACCGAGCCCGGGACTCGAACCCAGGACCTTCTTGCTGTGAGTTGTGAGGTGGACATACTAAGCTCTATGCCACCATGCCACCCCAAATGTACAAAAGTGTCCATAAAACACACTGTGTGTTTGTGTGTGTTGACCCTGCAAAAATCCGGTGACCTGTTCAGGATGGACCCTGCCTTCGGCCAGAGTCGGCTGAAATAGGCTTTAGCCTCACTGCAAACCTAATAAAGGGTCAAGAGTTTGAAAATATGATCGGATGGATGAATACAGCACATTTTGGTGTTAGTAAAAAAATAAGAGGACATGGAGAGTGCAAACCTCTGCCATGCCCAGCAATAGGAATCAAACTGTGAAAAATCCTTCTTTCTCACAATCCTTTATAAATTACTGAAGCTGGTATTTGATCCGGATCATCTCCAAAATCTAATTGGATCTTTCTTGTCCAAAGCTCCGACTCTACCCTAGAGATCTGAACATAACTTTTTAAATAATCCTGCTAACAAACACAAACCCCGAGTAAGACGTCACCTCTTGTTGTCACCTCTAGTTAAATAAGCTTGGGAAACATGTGAAAGGGTTACCTTGGCAACCAGAGCTGGCCATGAGCAAGATTCGCTTGTGTCGTGGGGCAACTTGCGAGTTGCCTAAACCGTTTATCACTCATCACTTCCTGTGTAGACGCGACATAATGGGTAATACCAGAAAGTTGGGTTCTAAATCATTCCAGCTGAAATTAAATACTGATTCTGGAGGGGATTTTTTGGCCCTAAAGTACTTAAATCCACATCGGCTGAAACCTTTTTACAAAAATTCCAGTTAACCTAAAGCAAATAATTGAAGAGGGGTTAGTTCTGTAGAAGTGGTGCTGATGTTGGCACAGTGAGTGCGTGCTATCTGAGCATGACTTGTTTCTTGTCTGTGTTCAAGGGGGGCAAAGGCGGGGTACACCCTGAACAGCTCACCGGATCCTTGCAGGGCCAATGCATACAGTATGATTAATGGACACCGTTGTACATTTCACAGCAGCACAATGGTGCTGACTCACAGCTCACAGTAGGAAGGTCCTGGGTTCGAATCCCAGGCACGGCGAGGACATTTGTTGTGTGGAGTTGACATGTTCTCTCTATTAGTTACGCCCAGGTACTCCAGTTTCCTCCTAGTCATGCAGGTGGTACATACAGAAAAACTGTTGTGCATCCGACAGCAAGTTTGCGCTGACCGTATTAACGGTTCTGGCTTTGGGTTGATCGTCTGTCCAAAGTAAACAAGCTCTGTATGTCACAGACTTGCTGAAGTCTCTCTCCATTGCTTGTGATGCTTATATTACTAATAGTGAAGGAGTCATGCTCAGATAGCACGCACTCACTGTGCCAACATCAGCACCACTTACCCAGAACAAACTCCTCTTCGATTATTTTCCAGGACATCAGAATGACGTTTGGGATCAATGTTTGTTTTAGATTTACTGGCATGTTTGGAAGAAGGTTTCAGCCGATGTGGATGTAAGTACCCTGGAGCCAAACCCCCCCCCTCCTGAATCAGTATTTCATTTCAGATGGAATGATTTAGAATCCCACTCTGTGGCATCACCCATTAAGTGGCGTCTACACAGGAAGTGATGAGCAATACACGATTCAAGCAACGTGTGAATCGCTTCATGACACGAGCGAAACTTCCTCGTGGACAGCTCTGGTTGACAAGGTAACCACTTCAAGTTCACTAATAAATAACTTATATTATTATTAGCTTGTATTCATTCATTCTAGATTACAAACACATCTGAAGATGCTTCTCCTTCATTCACCTTAAGTGAATGTAGCCTTGGCCAGGAGTGGATGTCATCAGGCAGTACCCACCGTGTTTCAACCCTTAACCATGGCACCCTCCCGGTGGTGGGACGACAGTGGTGGCCCAGTCACTGCCTATCTCCTCCTCCAGGCTTCCAGCTTCCTCTCTCCTGCTCCATAACCAGCAGGAGGCTCTTTCTGCTTCCTCCCCATTCTAAAAGCTGCTGTTTTTCTCTCCTTTCCTGTCACTCCAATGTCTATAAGCATTTTTCGGACTGATTGGGCAGGGAATCCTCTGCAGCTGACCTCGACTGGGAACAGCCATGCCTGCCACCCTTTCCCCCCAGTCATTCATTTTCTAAGCCGCTTAATCCTAATTAGGGTCACGGGGAGGCTGGCGCCCATCTCAGCTGACTCTGGGCGAAGGTGGGGTACACCCTGAACAGCTCGGCAGACACACACACACAACCATTCACACTCACACCTAGGAGCGATCTGGAATGGCCAATCAGCCTTCTGTGCATGTTTTTGGACTGTGGGAAGAAACCGGAGTACCCAGAGGAAACCTATGTAAGCACGAGAAGAACATGCAAACTCCACACAGAAACGCCCGAACGAGCCTGTGGATCGAACCCACGACCTTCTTGCTGTGGGGCGGACGTGCTAACCACTGCACCACCATGTCACCTATTATTATTATTATTATTATTATTATTGTTATTAATGATAATCAAGTTTAGAATGGAGACTCTTGTGTGTCATGATCCAGGAAGTGGAAATCGTAAATAAACTCACAGAAAATAGTGACGGTTTCAGAAAATAAATCAAAAGTGTCTTTAAGCTCTGATTGGTCACCGCTTGAAGTTCAGCTCAGGTTGTGAACCCGCTCAACTTGTGTCACTTGAGAAAAGTTCACCTCTCACTGCTCATTTCGCTGGCGTTCACTTTATATGGTTGTTTGTCACTGATCACTTCCTGTGTTGACCCTCCTTTAGTCTCTCAGTTGATCAGTTATCTTCTCTTAAAAAAATGTAACACTTATATCCAGAAAAGGCAGATAGAACTTTTTTTAATCACCATCAATATGTCGTTCATCATTTCTGTGTCATTCTTAATGAGTTACATAATACAACAATCCGTCTTTATACATTCGAGCTGAAGTTAGTACCGTTATCATTAAAGTAAATAGGTCATGTGCATTTGAGAATATCTCCAGCAAATGACAAATGGTTAGCAAAGCATCAATGAGAACCACGTAAACATCATGATTCAAGAAGTGAAATATCTACAGGACACAAAACACCATAACTGCATAACCTTAAATTGCACAGGAACATCACGTATGGCAGCTGTCACCAGCCCTGTTCCTGGAGAGCAACCTCTTGGAAGCGCTAACCACGGCCACCTGAGCATCTAATTATTGCTTGCAGAACTTCCTGATCAGCTAAAAGAGGAGTGTTAGATTTTGGTAGTAGGATGAAACCTGCAGGATGGAAGATCTCCAGGAATTGAGATGGTGACCATCAATGAAGATCCCTATAACAGAGTATCATCTCCGAATCTCTCCTCTTACAAATTTTACCCCATTGTCTTCAGCATGGACAGCATGGTGGCCTCACAGCAAGAAGGTCCTGGGTTCAAATCCCGGGCTCTGTCAGGGCGTCTCTGTGTGGAGTTTTCCCCACATGGCTTGCATGGGTTTCCTCCGGGTGCTCCGGTTTCCTCCCACAGTTCTAAGACATTCATTTTAGGCTAATTGGCTGTTCCAAATTGCCCCTAGGTGTGAGTGTGAATGGTTGTGTGTGTATCGCCCAGTGAGGTTACAGGAAATGAATGTCTTCATCAGCATAAACTTTCAGATAAAGAGAGTGAATTAAAGGGAAGAACTTGAACATTTGCATCAGTTTTTGGCTTGAGGTTCACTTTTATAGTCCCGTTTAAGTAACAGTCTCTTTTGGGTGAGTCCTCACTTGTGGTCCTGTGATACTGTTTGCACGGGACGCTTCTGTCCAACATGGTGTTCGGGATCCGAAGTTTGTCGTTGCAGTCTTGTACTTTAACGGAAGTGTTTCCCACCTTGCTCTCCGTGTGATTAATTTCCGTGTGTCCCGACTTGTGTGTCCTATCATCAATCACGCAGTCGCCAAACGTCTGAGGCAACGTACAGCCCTGAACTGCAGACGGCTGAGTGTCAGCGCAAGCATATAAGGGATCAGGCGGAGGATTACATGAGCTGGTTAGGTGGGATTCATCAGCTCCTGGTTCACCAGGTGGGTCACTTTGTGGTTGAGGGTGCAAAGCGTGCACATGGCATCCGTGATGGTAGCAGGCATGCATCTTGACAGCGATAGTTCCTGGAGTTGGAGCCTGGGAACATTTATGGAAATGGACTGGACCACCGTGGCATTTGTTGAAATCGTGGGTGTTAGCTGGGTGTGCTGTATTGAGTGTGGAGTAGATGCTCTGATCTTTGGATCCATGGTTGCCTGTAGAAGCTGGGCACGGACATGGACGCTCCTTGTCTTGCATACAGTTGTGCTGATGGCTCCACTGTGACCTCTTTTTGTGCTGGGACAGAAAGCGACCACAGGTACAGACAGTACCTCCACAAGAGTTCACACGCAGATATACGGGATCTGGGTTTGCCGTGCATTTAGAATCAGAATGATCTTTTAGAGAGTGTGTTTTGCTTTTCGACTGACAACCTGGTGCACATTGAGGAACACTTTCATTGGTTAGCTGAGTACAGTCTTTCTGGACTTCGTTTTTTTCTATATTTCCAACATTACTTGCCAATGGCTCAAGTTCAGATGCTACAGCTTGCCCCCTTGGATTGGACTGGTACTTGCTTTCCGGGCAAGGTTGGCCTTTGCAGTAAGTGGACAATGAGTCAGAAGTACCCGCATTAAAAGCATGACACTTAGCAAACAAATTAGGCACAGGAATCTGTCCACAAGTGCCCTGTGGGCCAATACAGCGACACATGCACTGGAAAAAGAAGGTCGAAAAAGCCCAACTGACACACATTATTAGCATCAGAAATGTGCCAAGCTGGGTATAGGCCAGGACTGTGGACGGCATCATCATCGCTCCGGCAACAAAGGTGGTGAGTGCTGCCATAGCGATGGCTGAACCCATTCTGCTCAGTGAAAAAACCACCTTCCCTTCCCGATCAGGTTCCGGAGCAAGGCGGTACGCTACGCCATAATGAACTGCAAAGTCCACGGAAAGCCCCACTGCCACCGAGATGGTAACAGATTCTAGAATATTTAGTTCCCACCCCAAGAGTACCAACGATCCCACAGTTACAAAAATGGTTCCTGCGATAGAGATAATGGCATAAAGGCTAATAATGATATTCCAGGTGGTTAAAAGCATGACACTGAAGGCAACGGCCACGGAGAGGGCCATGGCGATAAGAGTTCCATCCGACAGGCTATCCTGGAGGTCATAGAATTCCAAGTTGCTGACAAACCAACCGTAGCTTAATCCATCTGGAGCGTTCTTTAACTCTTCCTGGATCCAGGAATCTACCTCGTGGTAAAACAGATGCATTTTTTCATACGCTAAGGTGAAGTGATAGGTACTATGAAATTCGAGCACTATGGCACGGATTGTATCGTTGATGTCGAATCTTGGACCTGGTGTCTTACTGTCCAAATGGTAGACGGTGCTGCGATCCAGTTCCATAATGGCTCGCTTGATGCATAACTCAAAAACATCCTGTTTGTAGGGGAACGTGGACTGACTGCAACACGGGTAGACTTTAGCCTCATCACAGTCCTGGTTCTCCATCCACTGCTTAAAGGTTTCCATGAAGCAACTGGTGAAATCTTGTTCATTAGACTGGAAGACGAAGCTTTGGTTCCTGAGCTTCTGACAGAAGTTGAGAATCCAGACTTGGCTGGCAGGGCTGGCAATGTTGAAACTGGTGTCGAGCGTCAGTTTGCCTTTGTTTTTGGGGTTCATGGGGTCACCGCTGTCTATTGGAATAACCCCCCATATTATGGTGATGGGCATGTGGAGATCTTCTCCATGGTGGACGCGTTCGAACATGAACAGTTTTTTGTATTCTGCGTCATAGCGTTCAAAAGGATGCGTGGAGCGAAACACTTGGAATTCCGAGAGCTCTAAGGAAGGTAATTTAATTTTAGGACTTACGCAAACAATATATGCTCCAACACCGGTGATGGCCAGGAACCAAAAGAGCCACAGGTAGCGCAGCTTGATGACTATGCACGGCAATACCTTCTTAAAGAAAATGCGGGAGCACTCCGAAAGCGCAAATATACACTTGTTGGCGTTCCGGTGTACACTCTTTACAAAGCTGGTGGTGTGATGTGGTGACCCGAAGCATACGAAGATGTTCAGCAGGTAGCGCTCATGAAGAACCACGACGGCAGGTAACCAGGTTACCATCAGAACATAATTGACCAGGATGGCAGTGCCAGCGTAGACACCAAAGCAGCAGATGGCTGTAATGTTGCTGACGTAATTAGCGTAGAAGGCGGCGGCAGTAGTGAAGCTGGTAACAAACATGGAAAGAGCCGCGTGATGAAGTGTGACGTTCACGGTTTCCGAGAGCTCAGAGTTTAGCTTGTCGATTTTGGTGTAGTTCCACACGTCACATAACACGAAAGCGTCGTCTGCGCCGATCCCGACGAGAATAATCAACGCCGTAAGATTCATAAAGGGAAAAAATTCAAAGTTGAAGACGACCCGGTAAAGGACGTAGGAAATAATTAAGGAGCTGATGATGGCAAACATGGTCATGATGGTGATGAAGACCGACTTGGTGTACACACACATAACAACCAAAACGATTACAATCGCAATCGCAGGATACGCAGTATCTGTAAGAAGGTAATCCTGGAACAAACTGTGTTTAATACCAAACTCGATCCCAGTGATGGTGGTGATGCCGTCTGTGGAGTTCCAGTTCTCAAAGTTGTCCAAGTAAATGTTCATCATACTTTCTCCTTTCTCTGTAGGAGAAAACAGCATGCTGTACTTGAGATCAGGCGGATGGAGTTCAATGCTTTTTGGGTGAAGGAAGTCCTTGTCGACTAAAAAATGGAGGATATGATATACAGCGTTGTATTTGGTGCACTTCCTGGGGACGCTGGCGCACTTGAACTGGTCTTTTCTGCGGGCATTCACATCCCAACACTCTGGACCTAATGTACCGTTGTAATAGTACTTGGCGCAGGAACGCAGGACCTTCAAGGTAAGAGAGACGTCCCGCTCGGTTATCTTCTGGCAGGAGGACTTGTTGGTGAGCACAGCGATGTAATTCCCAAGAGTCCAGCTGGGACAACACGAGGCGGACGTGGCTCGCTGACACAAGCTCCAGTACTGTGGATGGGAGCGGACCTGCCAAGACATTTTCATTTATATTATACATTTAATAAGTGGATGTTATAATACTGCTATAAAACAACTAGCATTGGAATGTGGAGCGCTTTAAAAAGATATTCACCACTTATTACATTTGTTATTCCACTGTTTCACAAGATTTTTTTGGAGTGATACAGACCAGAACTTAAACGACTTCACTGAGATTATTTACTGTGAGTCCTCGACTTACGATGGACCCGTCATGCGACGTTTCGAGGACTGATGCTCGTGCCACAAGTTATTAAGAAATGTTGTTCTGTAGCTCGGGCGCACGGCAGAAGAATCCGTCAGTTGTGTGGTACCCGACCGACACTGCACTGCATGTGGTACTCCGTGACACTGCAACGCCCCTTCCAGGGTGCAAATCAACCGCAGGAGTAAAAGTAAGGAATTGTTCTCTTTGTTTTGTTTGTTTCATTTTATTATTTTATATTTGTCCTCCATATGTTTTTCTTACTACTTGTTTTGCTTTCATGTGCCACAGAAATGTGTTTTTATATCCTATATGAGGATTTTGATGATTAGCATAGTGGAGTCGCGAGGTAGGAACGGAACCCTGTCGAAAGTCGAGGACTCACTGCATGACTACAAAATATTTTTGTAAAACCTGCATTTAAAGGCAAACACCACACTATATTTTTATATACCAGTCAGACATACGATCTGCTCAACTCTACTGATTGTCAACTCGTCGCAATGTCATTCTTACAGCTGTTTGTCGCCGCTTTCTTCACCAGATCCGTGTTCTGACTCCTTCATGTACGGCTGAATTTCGCTTTCAATCCACTGGCCATGTTTTTGTGATTACATTACGATTTCTTACAATTTTACAAATACGTTTATAAGGTTTCAGTGTGCTGCAAGTGAATGTCCGGAAACTATAACAGATGAACGTAAGCCATTCCTATAGCGCCGGAGCCACTTTGTGGACGGGAGCTAACAAGTCAGAGAGCTGAGCGTGTGCTACAGCAGTACCAGTTTTCTGGTTTATCAGAGCATGGCTCCGCCCATGCGTAGATGTCGTCTCTTATCGCACAGCCTTTAAATGCAGATATATTCACATACAAACCCGACTGGATATAAAGGAGTTTAAAAACTATGTTAACGGACTGAGAGACAAATAACAGTACATTGACGTAACCTCGTGACTTGTCGAGGAATTCTAACAAATAACTGATTCACAAATATTCTACAAGACATTTAGCCAAGTATAAGGAACATACGGGGAATAATAACAGTCACGAATGCATGAAGAACACTTACTCTGGTGTTGTCGAAATTGCACATGGATTTTATGGCATGTATGTTCCATAAGTTCTTCCCTTCAGCAGAGGTGAAGACGATCCTCGAGTAGCCGTCACCTGTTAAAACCCAGGACACTAATTACCAAACAGAATGGTAGACGTGTGACTGTAGTTCTATAAAACCCAGAAGGACTTGTTTGGTCCAGGTTTGTGTTCCCGTGACTCTAAAATGCGCCTCAGGCAAGGTGGATGTCGCTGAATGGAACAGTCGTTGCAACGCTTTATCTCCAGGGCAATTCAGCAACATCCACCTCACCTTCAGCGTGTATCTGATAAGTAGCCGTGTTTTTTAAAGTAAGTGGTTCAGCGGTCAGTTCAGACACGAGGCAGACCTGACAGAAAGAACTGAGGAGGTTCTCTATCTTTGGAGGATATGTCACTCGTCACTCGTGTCAATATTTATTGTAAACTGTGTCATATTTCAATACGCGACTTTGCTGGAAGTTTTGGCACACACACACACACACACACACACACACACACGCGCGCGCGCACACATGCGATCACACACGCACGCACACACACACACACACGCACGCACACACGCACGCACACACACGCGCGCACACACACGCGCGCACACACACGCGCGCACACACACACGCGCACACACACGCGTATACCGGTGTCTCCTGGACTCTTTCTGGGGACAAATTGCCCAGTGTTGAAAATCTTTACCTGGAACATCGCAGAAGAAACTGTCTTTACTGAAGTCCCATTCCGCTTGTCTCTTATCTCTTTCCGAGTGATCCTCTGACCACCTCTCTTCTTGATGACTGAAACCGCAAGACAAACAATTTATACATGCATTGAATAATAAAAAAAACCCCAGAGATATTTATCTATATGGCACGGTGGCATGTCCGCCCCACAGCGAGAAGGCCCTGGGTTCCATTCCCGGGCTCGGTGAGGGCATTTCTGTGTGGAGTTTTCATGTTCTCCCTGTGCTTGCGTGGGTTTCCTCCAGGTACTCCCATAACTTACATAGTTTCCTCTGGGTACTCCGGTTTCCTCACACAATCCAAAGACAGGCACATGAGGCTAACTAACGATGTGATTGTGACCACTGGCAAAATTCCTCTCTACAGACCTCGCGCTCGGTTAATAAGTAGCTTTAATCGTAGCTTTTAAAAACTGTTTACGGTGCAGAGTAAAATCAGGAGGTACTCGAGTTCTCGAGTCCAAAAGCAACAGGACTTCTTTTTTGTTTTGATGACTTTTCACATCTGATCTGAAAGTCAAAAACTAGAGGGGATTCGAGGACAGGACAACTCGATCTGGATGAATGAGAATCTACACAGAAATTAAAAGGAAAAACCCAATTTTACTCATTTACAGTATTCATCAAACGCCCTAATCCTTAAAGCCTTATCATTAAGGGCCTTGCTCAAGGGCCCAACAGTTGCAGCTTGGTAATAATGGGGCTTGAACCCCCGACCTTCAGATCAGTAATCCAGAGCCTTAACCGCTGAACCTCCACTACCTAAAATAAACTCCTGCTTACTCCTGAACTAAAAGTTAAAATGTCTTCAGTTTCATCTGTTCAGTGAAAAGTGAAAGAGTTCGGACAGTCGTGTATTTACTGAAGAATTTATATTGTTACTGTTTCTCCACCTCATTTGGTCGACCGAATAATAATAATAAAAAAAAGACACGATAATCTTTAATCGCACAGGACTGGTTTTGTTTAAAAGAATGGCTGCGTTACCTTTTGGCTTGTTCGTCTGCATATTTGAAGGGGTAGTTGGCCAAGGTGGCTTTGTAGCCTGTGTTTTTCACCATGTTGTTCCATGTGACAAGCCTCTGACCTATCGTTGTGCCTCTCGGTTCAAAACCCTAAAAAGAAACAAAACAGGAAAAACTATCATGAGAGAAAAATCCCAGTATTAGCCGCATGTCTGTAAACACTACACACTCACCAAAAATTCACAACGACAATAAAACCTCCTCCGGATACGCGAGTTTTTATAATTCTATCATTTCCAGCTACAACTCGGCAGTGAGTTCATCACCATATCAACCTTCATTCAGATAAACAGCTCTGTATTATACACTTCCCTAACGAAGAACTCAGAGACCTCAGGCTACACATCATCCGTCTTCTAAAATAAACCATCATCACTTCATCACTTTCAGCTGCGTTATAATGTTTAACGCCGGCAATGAAATATCAGAATTATATATACATTTCTACACGCAAACAGCACGATCTGATTGGTCCGTTATCTGGGAACTCGACGGTATTATTCTGAGTGGATAATTCTTGAAATTAAATGATGGTCACCTGCGGTTTAAAATGTAGTAAATACAATCAATCCAAAATTAAAAAGGACGCCATTAGTGACACATCATGTAGCTCCGCTCCGAGCACACAAAGTTCACCTGACCCGGCCCTGCCATAGTTAAAATATAGATAAAATGGACTTTTAAAAATCTTGCTTTAGTTATGTTCTGGTATAATGTCCATCCATCCACCATCCATTTTAAGAACCGCTTAATCCTAATTAGGGTCGCGGGGAGGCTGGCGCCCATCTCAGCCGACTTTGGGCGAGGGCAGAGTACACCCTGGACAGCTCGCCAGGCCATCGCAGGGTATAATGTATGTACTAAAACAATTGTCCGCCTCATGGGAATTCAAATAATTATGAAAAATACCCCAGTGATGTTTTCCACGGTGTATTCAAACCCCGAGTGCATAGCTGTGCTTATCTACATGGCCTCTCCTATATCACTGTGTCCTCAGTGGCACGTTTACGTGGTGCCTCCTGCAGAGTTTATAACATCAGCTACAACGTACAGGACCGGCCAAAACACTCAGCCTAAACGGAGAGGTGTGAATAAACTAGTGTCCAACACGTGTGTGTGTGTGTGTGTGTGTGTGTGTGTGTGTGTATATAAAGATATACAGGTATAAAAAGTGACTGTAATTGTTTGTATCTGATAATGATCACAGTAAATTTTTTTAACTTTGTAATGTATTGCTCTTTTAATCAGTGTGGCTTTTTTTAAGTAGATGGAAGGAGAAAGCAGTAATAATCTTCCACACCAAACATCTTCCATTATTTTGTCAATTCTGAACAAGCAGCGGATCACTAGAGACCTGGTGATGTAAGGCTCAGAGGGCAGAGCTGGCTCAGTGGTTAGTTAATCTAAGGATGTTGAGGTTCAAGCCCCAGTTCCACCAAGCTGCTATTTTTGGGCCCATGAGAACGGTAGCTACTCAGTTGCCGTAACAGCCAAATGCCATAAATGCTGTAAACAGAAATGTGATGTAGAAATGCTAAAACACTTGTACACTCTGCTCGGCTAGCACTCACACGGTTCATATTACAAAATATGAAGGAAAAGATTGGGTTGTGTTGCCAGGGGCTTTAAACTTGATGCAGGGGAGGGAATGAAGCCATGAGGCAGTGTGGGAAATGCAGACAGCTGCATCGGGGATCAGTTACAGAGACCTCGCCAGGGGCAGGAGTTCGATGTTAGGAGGACAAGAAAATGAATGTATATCCAAGTGGCCTCTGAGCAGTAAAAGAAGGCTAAACTCCTCCGGCTTTCTGCAAAGGAGAAACTTAAGGCAGCGACTCGAGTATGATTTAGGACTTCACCAAGAATCTCTTTAAAGGGATTTATGCACAAAAACAAACAAACATTTCATCTGATCACGCCGAAATATACTGCCATACGTCATCTACGTCGGCATCGGTGTTAAGCAATACATCCACTAGGGGGCAGTTCAGAGGCACAGGCACGGCGGAGGAGATCGTAACGATGTGAGCACAGACGATGAGAAGGTAACATTAGCGATTAGAAGAGGAAAAACAGAAATGTAAAAGTCTTCTTACCAGTAAAGGATCTGAGAAGTCCGGCAAGTCTGGAACAAGGACCCCTACTAAAGTGCACACTACAATGAGTATAGTACACACACCAAGGACCACCACCGGCCAATCAGCAATGAGCTCCGCATAACTGGAAGGAAAAAGAAATTACTATGCATCGCATATAGGACTTCAAATACGGTAAAATGTATAGAATCAGATCCACAGTGTCCTTCTGAAACCATGTGTTTCCTCCTGTACGCGAGTGTTAATGACGAGTGTTAATGACCCCCTGCGCCGGCCGCCATGATAATAACATCCCCATCTTTTTATTTCTCCTGAAATCCTTTCCCTTCTTCTGTTTCTTAACTCTTTTATCTCAGACTTTTTGACTTTTTACCAATTGCTGTTGCACCACCAAGTTATCACACATCCATAAGATCGTTCCTCCGATCACGCCGTCACGTTATTGTTACTGTAAACATACAGAACCAAAACTAGATGTAGAAGAGGTGAATAAGTGACACTAGGCCCGTGAGCTGGGGTGGTTTCACCAGGAAACCTTTATACTCATCCAGAATGAACTGATTACAGAAGATAAACACAGACCGGTATTTATTCACTTGCGAATAGAGACATTAATTTTTAGCTTTAGACTTTAAAATAGACTCAGGACATTTTCAGGTTTGTGTGTTTATAGATGGGGATATTTGCTTGCGTACGGTATGGTGGGTTGAGTATAGCTGGTTTAATCTCGAACCACTTCCTTGTATTTCAACTAAAAAAAGAAGTGCACAGATTTGCTGATTCCAAAGTTAGTACCACTGACATCTGTGGCTACGGGAGGAGGTACCATAAACTACCACAAGAAACTCACCACGGTTTTAATTCTACAAGAGCGAAATCAGAACTCGGCACACGTACACAACCTTCAGATGTACGACATAATGACTATAACAGTAAAAATCTAACAGTAAAATCTTATAATCTTATAACAGTAAAAATTCCAGGGAAGATTTGAGTTGCCTGACTGCTTATCTCCACTAACGCTGGAAAAAAAATAAAAAATACAAGAAGGTCACGGCCGCACACAGGCATTACGGTCACTGACAGCTCGGTGATTAAGCGTAGAAGTTTTTCACCGTAAGTAAAGACATGATGTGCACAGAGCCTAAAAGAAACCATCATCATCATCATCATCATCATCATCATTATTATTGTTAATAAACATAAAATGGAAAGGAAACGGAGAGAAATGTTTGAAAGGAACTTGTTGATACAGCACTTTTATACAATTTTGAATGAAGACGCTTTCAGCCAGCTTGCAGGTCCAGGCCTGATCTAAACAACTGCAACAACTGACCAACTACATCCAGCCAACTTGGATCAACAGCTCGACCTGATGCCCTGCACCCTGGGGTCCGTTTCTCAGAGCAGGTTTAGTGAAAGCCCTGAGATGAGGGAAACTCTGGTTTTTCGGTTACAGTCAGTTACCCGGGCAACGTAGTTTCTCCTGCTCCTAAGCTGAAGCCTGCAGACTGAAGGCAGTGGCAGACAGGGCGTGTCTGTTTCTCGAAGAGCCAGCTGATGTCGAAGCGCAGAAAGCTCCGTCGGGAGAAGACTGACACACCCCGATTGGACATTTCAGCATTCCCTGATGAGTACCTGTTTGAGCGTTTCCGTTTCTCTGCACCGTCAATAATAATCTTAACAATATTCTCAGCCCTGACATCGTTCACGTGACACATCGTGGAGATGCTCTCAGTTTTATGTCGGCGATGCAGAGCAGGCGTCCAAGGCACCTGTGTGTCGGGCTGTCAGAAATGTGGCACCTGCACTGAAACGGCTTCTATACGTTTGAAGTGTTCCTGAGTCCCAGACTCGAGATTTCGGTGAGTTGGTGCAGTAGTACAAAGCTTCCCTTCCACTCGGTGCCGTTAGCAGTAGCACTGGGAGTAAAGATATTTTTATCTATTTTATTTTTATTCTAAATCACAAATGTAAAACTCCCTAACCGCAGTTCTCCCTGACATGTACTGTATGTACAGTGTCATGATAGTTCATGCTACACATCCCCGCGGTGTCTCTCTAAATCTCCAAAATTATCCGTTCCACTCCATCTCCATTTTTTTAATAAATATGCTCACTTTCTGCTTATGCAGTCATTAATATTTCCAGCTCGACTGGGGAGAAGTAGGAGGAGCGAGGCTTTTTTTTTTCACCCGTTGCCATGGTGAATCATGTTCTCTGCGTTCCACTGATGAGGGCTTTTTATATCCTCGTGCGCGAGCTTCACTCGGGGTAACTTTAACTCAGAGTTGATTGAACCAGCTGTTAACCCCCTGTTCCGAAACTGAAAACTCACAGTTTAACAGCTCAGAGTTGGTCAGCCGAGAGTTCAGGTTTTGACTCAGAGTTTGTTAAACTTACTTTCTGAAACGGACCCCTGGCGTGTGTTCCAACAAACTACCAGGATAAACAACAGCACTGAAGGATGTCTTTGACATCTCAACTCTACGCCCGGCCGCGACCCCATTCAGCTCTATGTCCCTGTTCACTACTGCACCAGGAGGCCGGTCTCATCGAACCGCGCACTCAGCTGGCTGGTGCCAAAAAGCTGCGTAAACTGCAGCAATGTCACATCCAATCAGCATAGACTTCAATAACACATTAAATAAACAATAACATGCATGAATAGTCATTCTGCAAAAACTGAAAATGTAATGAGAAAAGGATTTCATCGCCCAGACGCACACACACACACACACACACACACACACACACACACACACACACACACACACACACACACACACACACACA
>JAOUQZ010000024.1:6264872-6287106 GCA_028564935.1 Neosilurus hyrtlii
GGGTTCAGATCGGAGAGGCCGTACCTACCAATCACACCCTTCCAGGTCACACTGTCATTGCCCACATGGGCGTTGAATTCTTTCAGGATGACGAGGGAGTTCCCAAGGTTAGCACTCTCTAGCACACCCCCTAGGGACTCCAAAAAGGGTGGGTATTCTGAATTGTTATTTGGTGCATGAGCACAAACTACAATCAGGACCCATCCCCCCACCTGAAGGCAGAGGGAGGCTACCCTTTCGTCCACCGGAGAGAACCCCAACGTGTGGGCACCGAGGCGGGGGTCAATAAGGATGCCCACTCCGGCTCGCCGCCTCTCCCTATGAGCAACTCCAGAATAAAATAAGGTCCAGCCCCTCTGGCTGAGAGTGGTGGTTCCAGAGCCCAAGCTGTGTGTTGAGGTGAGCCCAACTATATCTAGGCGGTATCTCTCAACCTCACACACCACCTCGAGCCCCTCCTTGAATCACCACCTTATCGTGGTGGAGGGGTTTGCGTGTCCTAATGATCCTGGAAGCTATGTTGTCAGAGGCATTATGCCCCTGGTAGGGTCACCCAAGGCAAACAGGTCCTAGGTGAAGGTCCAGACTAAGCGCGGTTCACAAGACCTCTATGAACACAATTAAAAGGACACAGTTTCCCTTGCCCGGATGCAGGTTACCGGGGTCCCCCCCTGGAGCCAGGCCTGGGGGAGGCCTGGTGGTCGGGCTTCTGCCTATGGAGCTTGGCCGGGCCCAGCATGAAGAGGAGACATGGGTTCGCCCTCCCATGGACCCACCACCTGTGGGAGGGGCAATAGGGTTCAGGTGCAATGTGAGCCGGGTAGCAGCCGAAGGTGTGGGTTCTGCCGGACCGATCCTCGGCTAATGACTCTGGCCTTTGGGACATGGAATGTCACCTCTCTGGCGGGGAGGGTTTTAAAAATGTAATACTGAATGTACATACACTTCACCCTCGATTTCCCGTACCCCTATTTCCCGGATTTTGGATTTCCCATACAAAATCAAGCGCTGGACATTATTTGTTATTGCCCAAAAAAGTCTGGGAATCGATGCTGGAAGTCCGGGTTGGTCATGATTTTTTATTCCCTCATGTCCGCCCTGTTCCCCTCAGAGTGGATAAACGAAAATGAAGCCACAGAGGGGCACGAAATAATGTCTGATGAACAGATAGTGGCATCAGTGACGGAGAGCAAAGTGAAAGTGAGGACAGAGGAACCCACATTTAAATGAATGTGATAAAAGAATGTGCTGATTCACTCCTTAAGTTTGTGGAAACACAATATTGTGTATTGAGTGTCGGACAGGTGTGTAAAAGTTCGGGACTGCTGCTCAATAATGACGATTGCCGGAGTGATTATGGCAAATGTTCAGGAAAGGGTATGGACCGGGACATTAGCGATTGCCGGACTTTTGAGGTTCCCGGACAGCCTATCCCCCTAATAATCTGGGAAATCGAGGGTGAAGTGTATTTCCAGAATGGAATCGGCACCACGGTATCGTGATAATATGTTACTGGGTGGTCCCCGGTGATCCCCATCCCCACTTGTTTCAGATCTATACACTCTGTATCACCCATGTGTTCTGCATTGTTGTGATGGTACTCAGTAGCCCCACCTTTTATTTACGTATTTCCTGTTTATCATTTCAGTATATAAAGTAGTCTGAAATGGGTTTTTATGTTTTATGAATAGATTTATCTGCTTTGTTTTTCATTTTGAAGAATGTAATCTGTTTTTCAGGAGACGGACTTTGTCTGCTTTGACACGGGACTAGATATGTTCGAAAGCTATGACCTCGACGTGCTGTTAAAGAACTTGATAGAAAACGAGGTTGATGAGCCTAATGACAGAACATTTCTCAGTGAGGATGAAGAGACGGAAGAAACTGACCAGGAGTCTCTGCACACAGGAAGTGAAGCTGAACATGTGGATGAAACTGAAGATGAAACAACGGCTTTACGTGATAAAGATATAGACAGTTATGATGTCGGTGACCCTGGTGAAAATATTAAAACCACTGCTGATGGCGAGTCGGATCAGGAGCGAGACACAGATAAAGACCTGACGCCTGATGAAGCTTCACCTCAGGAGGTCGGGGTTGTGGAGAAAAGTGACCAGACGACACGAGTGGAAACCTTTTCTGATTTAAAAACGACTTTAGGAACAACGTTCGACGCTGTTACATCAGATGATGAAGACACACGGAAGGTCACCCCGTATGAGGATGGAAATCAGAGCGATGATCTGACTGAGGAAGCAGCTGCAGTGGAAGAGGAACATGTGGAAGAACCTCCCCTTCTTACTTTTGAAAAGAAACCTGGTTCTTCTGAGGACAATATTCCTGATGGAACCGAGTCAGAAGATGGACACGTTTCAGCTCCAAAAGAAGAAAAGGCTCTCGGTGAAGATGCTGCTGAAGATAATGATAGAGAGATGGAAGAAACCAAACACAGGGACGTTGAAAATTCTGACTCGTTGCATCAAGAAATTGGAACAGACTTTGAAAAGCCTGTTGATTTACAAGATTCAGAATCTTCTCAACTTAATTTAGAAACAATGGCATCACATGGAAAGCATCAAGACCGTTCTGGGGTAAAAACTACTGCTGATGGCGAGTCGGATCAGGAGCGAGACACAGATAAAGACCTGACGCCTGATGAAGCTTCACCTCAGGAGGTCGGGGTTGTGGAGAAAAGTGACCAGACGACACGAGTGGAAACCTTTTCTGATTTAAAAACGACTTTAGGAACAACGTTCGACGCTGTTACATCAGATGATGAAGACACACGGAAGGTCACCCCGTATGAGGATGGAAATCAGAGCGATGATCTCACTGAGGAAGCAGCTGCAGTGGAAGAGGAACATGTGGAAGAACCTTCACTGCTTACTTTTGAAGAGCGATCTGTTCCTGATGGCACCGAGTCAGAAGATAAACTGATGCCTTCTGAGTCAGTCACAAAAGATGACAGTGATTGGTCTAATTTTGGCGACACTGTATTTAAAATTGTAAGCGGAGGTGAGAGGACGGATTTAACTGAGGATGAAGATGGTGATGAGGAGGTGGACGAGGATACGCGTTCTCAAACTGAAAAGGGTTTGGATGATCTCCAGGCCAATTTGGATCATGAAACAAATGGGACAGCAGATGACCTGAAAGCATCCACTAATGATAAACATGCAGGAGTGCAGCAAGAAAACACATATTTATTACAATACCGTAAAGAATCAGAAGAGATGAAGAGCAAGGCTTTCGATCTGAACGAGACCATCACTGATGCTGTGGAATCTGAACCTGATGCGCCAACATCACCAACAGAAGACGTAAAGCAGGTGTTGGACAAACCCACAGAATCCTTTGCAGAAGAAACTATTCTAGTCGAGTCCGACAACTCCGTGGCGCTTTTCAAACAGGATGTTCCTGAACTCGAGGAACAGACGGATGAACAAATAGACAGAGTTAAAAAGGAGATAATTGATTTATTTGTAAAGACGCTGAAAACTGAAAACGGTGAAGCTGCCACTGATGAAAAGGATGACGATGATGTTGAGGAGCTTCTAGAGGATGAAAACGCTGTATTAGCCACTAAACTCACCACTGAAGAAGAATCCACTGAAAGCACAAAGCTGGAGTCTCCTTTAGAAGAAAACGAGTTGGTGAGACCTGAAGAGCCGCATGACAACAGATCATCAGAACCGATTTACCAGGATGGGAAGACTGGCATGGACCCGTCGGTGGACGCCGCTGTGGATCGACCTGCTGACGAAAAAAATAGCAAGCCTGTTGAGATTAGTGCTGTGGATGAAACTCGGAAGGGTTCGACTCCGAATGAAGAACCCGAGTACAGCGACAGTGTGCTGAGGCTCACGCTTATAAGAGACCACTTCGACGACGAGGACATAGAACGCATTTTGCGACACCTTACCATTAAAGACCTGTACAGAGTGGAAGCCATGTTCACCGAGATGGATCATCAGCTGAACTCCGTCACGCAGTCTTACTCTGAAAACAGCGAGCTTCTAGAACGTACACTGGAGAGCATCGTCGAGGTTTCAGAAAACGCCATACTCGATGAGATCGATAAAATGCTGGATGCTCGGGAGCAGCGGGCGCTGGAGCTCGGACAGCAGATTGACCCAACCCTGATTAATGAGGCAGGGACTGTTTTGGATGACTTTCAGGACTTTGCTTTTTATCTGCATAAGAAATACAGTCCCAGTAGCCCAGTAGTGACGGAGAACCAGTCTCACCTTGAAGTGGGTAAGTCTTATCCTTGAAAGATATTCTGGAACATCTAGCAAATACACTCCCATGGGTTTTCCTAAAAGCGGCACGGTGGCACAGTGCTTAGCACGTCCACCTCACAGCAAGAAGGCCCGGGTTTGATTCCCAGCCTCAGGCGTTTCTGTGTGCCGTTTGCATGTTCTCCCCATGCTTGCGTGGGTTTCCTCCAGGTACTCTGGTTTCCTCCTAAAGTCCAAAACATGCACAGTAGGCTGATTGGCTGTTCCACATCACTCCTAGGCGTGGGAATGTGTGTGAGTGGTTGTGTGTGTGTGTGTTGGCCCTGTGTTGGCCTGGTACTCCCTGAACAAGTCACCAGACCATCGCAGGGTCAACACACACACACACACAACCATTCAGACTCACACTAACACCTAGGAGCCAGATTGCCTAACAGCCAGTTAGTCTAACGTGCATGTCTTTGGACTGTGGGAGGAAACTGGAGTACCTGGAGGAAACCCGTGGAGAACATACGAACTCCACACAGAAACGTCCTCGCCGAGCCCAGGACCTTCTTGCTGTGAGACGGATGTGCTAACCGCTACACCACGGTGTCGCCTGCTCTATATTAGATCTCTTGTAGACCAGGAATTCCTCAGCGGTTACTGGAAACGTACACTTATTAAACTGAAATGTGATCTGAATATGTATTATTAATACATCTATTTCAATTCTTGTTGTGTAGCAGAGAATGTGTCTGAAGAAGTGGAAACCGTCCCATTACCCAAAGTAACGGAAACTCCGGCGGTTCATGAAGAAGCCAGGGAATTGTTCAGTGTGAAGGGGCCGGAGGATGAAGCTCACAGTCAGGACGTGGCCCCTGGAGAAGATGGTGGGCATTTCAATAAAAATGAAGACGTTCAAGCAGCGTTCCAAGAAACAACAGACTCCCAGAGAGGACCACAAGCTATTTTAGAGAATCCTCTGGACATATTAGGATTTGAAATGGATCCATCTTCAGGTTGGTGTTTGTTTGTGTGTTTGTTTGTTTGTTTGTTTTTCAGGGTGGTTTAATCCTTGTACTTTTTTAATATTTTCTTATTTTAATGATCAGACTTGGACTCCTCAAGGGCCTCTGATTTCTCGGAAAATAACGTAAACGCTGACGGAGCAAGCGCGTTGAGCTTGGATCACACCCGGGACTTTCTTCTCGCGTCTGAATTTCTAGGAGTGTACGCAGAAATTGTGAGTAAACCTTTTTAAGTGCTGCTTTGTAGTGTTCATGTAGGAAGGTTGAATTTGATTATGTTTGAAATTTGTGATAATTCCCTTTATCAAGAAGAAAACGATACAGAGGGATATCGGCCTAAAAAGGCCATGAATTCTTTCGTTTTCTTGTAATTTCATGATAACAGAAGTTATTTATAGAGACACTAATCAGTGGCATATTAGACATGTCAGAATATATCGTACATCAATAAACTGCGATATAAATTTCTGACGATTCGAATTCTGCTGTAATTAAATCTGTTTTCTGATTTGTTTGTCTGGAATGGTTTGATCCACAAATGTCTCATAAACATCATGTGGTAGCCCTAGAGACGTCCTGGTCCCTCAAACTGGAAAGCTTGTCAGACCGATAGAGAAATGGACACGTTATTGGTGTATAAAGGGAAAATCTATAGTAAATTTCAGGTAAAGACAACAGCAGTTCAGCTCTTCAGAGTCAGGTGTTCCTCCCTGATTAATCTGTAAACACTTATATAGCGTACAGCATGCACATCATACACGTGTGCTTCAGTATCATGAGTCGTGATCTCCAGAAAATAGCTTTTATTATCATGGGATCAGAGATAATAATATAATACAGTAGCAATAAATATAGCTGGGATTAACGATTTCCGGGGTCCAAGCAAGGAGAAGAACCAGCACAGATATGATGAAGATAATGAGAGGAAGAGGAGTGCAGATGAAGAGGAGCATCAGTGAGGAAGAGGAGTGATGATGAAGAGGAGCGTCGGAGAGGAAGAGGAGTGTCAGCGAGGAAGAGGAGTGCTGATGAAGAGGAGCGTCGGAGAGGAAGAGGAGTGTCAGAGAGGAAGAGGAGTGTCAATGAGGAAGAGGAGTGCTGATGAAGAGGAGCATCAGTGAGGAAAAGGAGTGCTGATGAAGAGGAGCGTCAGTGAGGAAGTTGAGTGTCAGTGAGGAAGAGGAGTATCAGTGAGGAAGAGGAGTGCTGATGAGGAGCATCGGAGAGGAAGAGGAGTGTCAGTGAGGAAGAGGAGTATCAGTGAGGAAGAGGAGTGCTGATGAAGAGGAGTGTCAGTGAGGAAGGGGAGTGTCAGTGAAGAAGAGGAGTGCTGATGAAGAGGAGCGTTGGAGAGGAAGAGGAGTGTCAGTGAGGAAGAGGAGTGCTGATGAAGAGGAGCGTCAGTGAGGAAGAGGAGTGTCAGTGAGGAAGAGGAGTGCTGATGAAGAGGAGCGTCGGAGAGGAAGAGGAGTGTCAGTGAGGAAGATAATGAATGAAAATATGAGTGTTGATGAAGAGTAGTGATGGAGTGATATTGAGTGTAATGGAGAGGAAGAAAACATGATTTTCCGAAGAGGATGTGATGATGTCATAAAGAACTGATGATGGCACATAGAGTGGCTTTTTAATAAGTTTTAATAAGTATAGTAACAAGTATAATCTAATAATAAGGGGTTTCAAACTGACCTCTAAGAAGAGGAAGAACGAGTGAATGAATACCACGTGGTCTTTTCGGAGCGCTAGTGGTATACTCTGTTAGTGCGCATGCGCGTTTGCGCGCGCCGCCATGTTGTTGTGACGTCCTCTCGTGCGGGCTGAGTGGCCGCTCGCAGCAGTGTTAAATGTGTGACGTGATGTGACGCTTTGAGACGTCGACGTGTTGTTGGATTTTAGAGTGCAGGTTGAAGTACACCCCCCCCCACCCCGAGGTGCTAAGTGGTCCTGGACAGGAGCTGGAGACCGAACATGGTGGCGGTGTTTTGGTGCTGAATCAGCAGCTCGCGCGCGTTCACTTTCAGTTTCACGCGCTGACAGGGTTCCTGACGTTAGCTTAGCCGAGCTTAGCCTCAGAGTGTGTATAGGTATATAGATATTAAGAGTGTGTGTGAGTGTGTGTGAGAAAGAGATTAGTGAAACAGAAATGGAGTCGGATTTAAGCCAAACTTCTGCTCTGTCTGAAGAACTGGATCTGTGGACGACGTTTTCTGTGGTGTTTCTGTCAGGATTTCAGGAAGTATGTGTGCTTTAATAATGCTAATCACAACACCGAGCTAGCTGTAACAATCCCAATCCGAACTATTCACCGAGCCACACATCCCGGGTTTAAACTTGTAAAGTATTTATGGTTAAAATATGGTTCAAAGATTAAGAACCTAAAAGCTGAGACATGCTAATCAACTCTAAAGTGTTACTAGCCTGTGTATTTAAATCACTATAGAGACCAAGTGTTTACTGTCCATGTTATTATTATTATTATTATTATTATTATTATTATTAATGCTCTGTATTTAGACTGAAAGTCTGCTGTGTGTGTTTTATATATTGATTGATGGTTTGGTGGCTCTTTAGCTTTATTCCCTAATAGTTGAAATGGTCTTGACACCCTGAACGCAAGCAATAACTTTTGAGATCTGAAAAAGATTAGGAAAAAAAATCCACCATCTGTTCCCCCACCGTAATTCTATCAAAATACGAACCCATCATTGCCTCCCAGACCACTAGGAAATGTCCAGTCAGACGCTCTCGTGTGTCCCCTGGCGAGCGTGACCGTACCGTGCACAGATCTGCGGTACGAGCGCGGCGTGCGGTCAGGAGGTGGGTGTGTCGGACCCCTGAATAGATACTAGTTTTAAATTTTGATAGCTTTCCAGATTACCAACCGCAGCTTTTGAGTTGTGTAGGATTCATTCATTCATTTTCTGAAGCGCTTAATCCTAATTAGGGTCGCGGGGAGGCTGGCGCCCATCTCAGCCAACTCAGTACACCCTGGACAGCTCGCCAGGCCATCGCAGGGCAGAGTTGTGTAACGTGCACAAAGAAACTTATTTCCTAATTATTAATTATTTACTGAAAAATCAGTAAATAATGAGTTTTCTTTCTATCTTTCTCTCTTGCTTACTCACTCACACACACGTACAGACATCGGACAGCCATGAAAAATCAACTTGATGGTTTCGTAAGTATGGCGAGGTGAAGGCCCGTGCAGGAACTCTGTCATTAATTTAACACACAGTTCTTGAAAGCATTTGTACTAATTTTTAATCCGAAAGGCAAAACCATAAAAAAAATTCAAACTGCAAACAAACCGAATTATTTTGATTCAGATTGGTCCAGAGTAAGACCTCCTTTATGGACAGACCAAATTTTTGGGGCTCTTGTGATCCCCAGCGTGCTTAGAGGCTCCTTTCACAAATTAGTGTTAAAGCACTCTTGGTTTATCAGTGTAGAATTCTCAAACACCGACCACTCCAATCCCTATGGCTTCTTCAGCAGTGTATTCGAGGTGAGGCAGCGAGTTTGTAGAAGCCCTAACCAAAATAAAAACATACACAAAATACTGTATTTATGCTTTGGCTGCACTGATGTGCCTTTTATGTTGCATCAAATTTTACGTACTTACTTGGAACGTTTACAGCAACATCATACTTACTTTTTAAAGTAATTTCTACTTTACTAAATAAATAAATAAAAATAAATACCAGCTGTTTCAAATGTTTAAAAGGTAAAAACCTTAAGTGTGTTTTGCATCAGCTGTAGGAAATATTGTATATTAGTGGCTCGGTCTGTTTCCTATTAGAATATTAAAGAAAAGTAATGATTAGAAAAATCAACATGTCGCAAGACGCGGACGCAGATAGGAGAGATTTGTACAGGCTTGTATTTTCTGTCAGTCTTCTAATTCAGCATCTCATCCTCCATCAGTGTTTTTACTTGAGCTTGTGTCCTGACGCCTCCTTTAGGATAAAGTGCCG
Source organism: Neosilurus hyrtlii (assembly GCA_028564935.1). Taxonomy (NCBI): domain Eukaryota; kingdom Metazoa; phylum Chordata; class Actinopteri; order Siluriformes; family Plotosidae; genus Neosilurus; species Neosilurus hyrtlii. The sequence goes on from JAOUQZ010000024.1 coordinate 6,274,095, forward strand.
TGATCTCACTGACATTTCTTTTCCAGCTGTTGGCCGCTTTACCGGAGGAATGGCAACCCGGTCCGACGTTCTATGGGCTGCCCTGGATGCCTGTGGTTGTGACGGCTGTGCTGGGAGTTCTCACGGTGCTCGTGTTCATGTGGGGAACCGTTCTTTCTGTAAGATATTTCCTTTTCTTCAGTAGAAATTAGAAGGGTGGGGGATGTATCAGTGTACTAGTCACAGTCGTATGAGTTTCATGTGCTGTCTACTCCTTTATGGTGATATTATTTACTACATAGATATCATCTGTAAGCAAAATATATTATTAGGATTAACACAGTTCTGTCCTTCCCCTACTCCAGATTTAAATATTACATTTTGTTATATCACATTTCATGTTATATTTTATTTTATTAAACATTTTATTATAAAAGAAGTGAAATAAAGTATTTTGATTGGTGGATAATCCCGTTAGTCTCTACTGCTGTGAAGTGACTCCAGCACACAGGAAACACGAGAGACTCGGATAAACAACCTACGATCGATAAAGTGATAGGAGAGAAATATTGAGGAGTGAAACAGACACTTTATTTAAAGCACCGCACTTCTCGAATAATGGATTATTAATTATATTTATAATAACGAATTCCCTTTTTGTTCTGATTGAACCTGAATGTAACCTGGTCTCTGTCCTCAGGTGAAGAACAGGATGTATCTTTGTAAGTATCTTCTTAAATATCTTCATTATTTAGTTCTTCACATCGTTTTGTGATGGGCTCATTAGAAAAATAAAGCTTTTTAATCAGTCCATCACTGAAATAAAACATTTAAATCATTTATTATTATTTTTTCTATCATTACGTTTTTATTAGTAAGTGAAAAGCAACTAGTGGAGAGGATTCAGCAGCTCATCACTGAGAAATCTGATGTCCTTCAAAAAATCACTGAACTCAATAATACGGTAAATGTTTTTTGTTTTTATTTATTTACTAATATATATATATTAGTTTATTTATTTTTACCAGTGGTGGGTTTTGTTGTTAACACCAATCTGTCACTACTCTGTTTATCTCTATTCATTAAGATCAAACAGTACGAGGAACAGCTGACTGATTCCAAAGAGTCCCGATCTTCTCTACAGAAGGAGTTTATTGAACTCAAGGCAAGTTTTTACATAATAATGATGATTATTATTATTATTATTATTATTTTAATTCCCATAGATATGATAGGAATGATGTAAAGATTTTTTTTGGTACTAACGTTTGCATTATGTGCTTTAGACACATTATCAGGATCTCAGCAGCCAGAAGGAGAAACTGCATATAAATTTCACTCGTCTTTCTGAGAAAATCGTGACAACTCAGGAAGAGAACAAAACTCTGAATGAGAAGGTGACCTTTCTATCTGTTTGTTTTATCAAATATGGAGGATTGCTTCTTGCTGAAGTGTTTTTTTGTTTCCTTTAGATATCTACAATGCAACAGGGAATTAAGAAATATGAGAAAACCCTGAAAGTGTACGATGATGAGCGTTCAAAGGTGCATATCTAACATTCTATCTATAGAAGAAGTGCATTTCAGCCTGCGAGTCATATCTGAAGATAAATCCCTTACTTCTTTCTCTGTAATAAATGATGTAGGTTCAGGTTCTCATGGATGAAGCGAAGCTGCGAGAAGATGCCCTAAAGGCTGAGGTGTTATCATTTGAAAAGGACAACTCTGCTTTAAAGGAGCAGAAGAGATCTGTATGTCCTGACCCTAGCTTTGATTTTTATACTGCTGTATTATAATAATAATTATTATTTTTATTATTGTTATATATTTGTGCTGTTTCCTGAACAGCTGTTACAGGATGCCAAAGAGTGGCAGGAGAAGCATGAGAAACTGAGTGAGGAAATCAGAGTGTACCATAAAACCCAGAGTGAGCTGGAGAACGCTCTGGTACACAAAGAAAACGAGATCGAGGTAGGCTAACGGTACTCCGTCCTTCAGTGCTGCACTGTTTGCGGTCGCGATGGAACTTGACAGAACGTCTTTGTCTCTGCTGTAGGTTCTCTCCGGATGCATCACAGAGCTGAAGAGTCTCGAGTCGTGTCAGGAGAACAGCGAAATGGAGAAGGGTAAGAGTGACCCGAGCGACGGCGAGCTAGTGGCAGTGTCGTGTTGCGCGGATATTCACACTTTTTACTTTTCAGATAAGAATGATAAAAGTGATCCGCTCAAGCTGCACCTCAAACAGATGATGGACGTCTCAAGGGTGAGTGTGTGTATAGAAAAACATCTGCTGCATGAATGTGTCCTGTTTGGACCAGGAAGTCGGAAATACCAGCTGAAACACTCATGCTTCCGTAATGTCGGAATTAATAAACACTCAGTGCGAGTTTCCGACTCGAATATCTGCTCGAAAAGTTATAATAAGAACACGGTTGACATGGAAGGTACTGTGCGATCTTCCAGTTTGCTTGTGAAGGCAGCGAATGTCAGATTCCAAGCTCATGTCTGTGAAACCTACCCAAACCTATCCAAGATGGCCGCTCTGTCGGTCAACCAAAAGCAAGCTGTTGTAATACGATGTTTATTAGCACATCTGCATTATTTGCGTCTCATTAAATCAGCCGCCCACACAGTGCTCTCCAGCGTCCATCGGTGGACACGATGCTTGAAATACCACGGAACACCCTAACACCCGTGTTGCTATCAACGGGTGTTAACAAACAACAGGGAGAAACTGCTAGTGTTGGTGTGACGTCATTCCCAGCTCCTATTTCCAACTTCCGCGGTAAACGGAGCGCAGGATTAGGACACGGTTTGTTTTGTTTATTTTAAGTGCCGTGGGTGTTTTTTTCCTCAGATCAAGGCGACTCTTTCAGTCATCGAGGAGGAGCGAAATCGCTGGTTCGAAAACTTCATGGCTGAACAGAAAGCAAGGCAGGAGCTTGAAGGTATTTCAGTTCTTGACATGTTGACCAGAATGGTTCTGCACAGATAAAAACATTGATTTCTTTTTTTTTTTTTTTTTTTATCTTCGCAGAGAAATTTCAGAAGGTCGTTCATGACCAAACAAACCTGAAAAATGAGAAAACACACCTGGAAAACCAGTACAAGAACCTACAACAGAGACTAGAAATCACAACCGAACTGTACCACCAGAAAGAGAATATCTTACACCAGTGAGTGACGGCTGTCCGTCTTCGTGCCTGATAAGAATTCTTCAGTAGTGGGTTTAGTTTTAGTCTCAGTCTTCATACACGTCATCATTTTATTCGAGATTTAAAGGGAATGTGTCGAGGCACCGTTTTAGAAAAACCCTTGAGATATTTTTTATTTTATTTATTGACTGAATTGTTTTGTTTTTGTATTTTGTGTCCAGATTTCTTTAAGCTACACACACATTTAACAAGATAAATATTTCAACAAGGGGGCGTTCAGGTGCCAAAGTTTATACTTTGGAAGACATTTATTTTTAGCTTTTAATTTAATACTTTAATACTTCTGGTATCGCAGAACCGCTGTATCATGATACCGTCGTTATCGTGGAGTTGGGAAGAAACTGCAGGTTTAGTTTCATCTGATCTGAGCTCGATGTCCGTTGCTTGTGCTCATGTCACAGGAAGTTGACGCAGGAGGAACTGGAGCGCCACGAGAAGGAAAGTAAGCTGTCCGAGGTGGACGGTCGAGCCTTGCAGGCTGAAGAGGAACTGAATCACCTCAGGCAGAAAGTCAGAGACGTGCAGGAAGAAATGCAGCAAAACGAGAGAACTCTGAAGGCGGAGGTCAGGGGCGTGTTTATTTGTGTTGATGCGCTTCTCGGTCTTGATCAGGATGTTGTTTGTGGTTGCTGTGCCTTACTGTACGTTGTAGTGAATTTTCGATTTGATTTCAGATTGCTGTTCAGGAAAAGAAAGCTCATGAGAACTGGGTAAGAAATCGGACTCGAGGATTCTTTATATCCCGCTCGGCGTTACTGAACTACTGAATATCTACTTTGTTTTTGTGTGTTTTAGTTGAAAGCCCGTGCTTCTGAACGAGCCCTGATCGAGGAGAGGAGAGAGTGTGCTAATCTGCGTCAGAAGTGAGTGTAGTGAAGTTCGACTCGATTTGATTTGATTTGATTTGATTTGATTTGATTTGATTTGCTCCGGTGAAACACTGACGTAACGCACTCGCTCTGCTCTCTTTTGCTTCTCAGGATTGTGGAGTGTAGCGACAAAATGTCTGATTTGGAGCATGCGCTGTACAAGTCCGGCCCTCCAGAACGTCACATGCCTCATCTACAGAGAGGTGAGATCCACACCACGGCCCAGGCACCACCCACCCACCACTGCCCCGCTTCGCCCTCGACACCTCCCACCCTTTCGATTTTCTTTCTCATTGCTCCTGTCAATTTAAAGAATTTTAATTTAGTTCTGATCTTCTTGCTGTTTTCTTGAAGATTATTAGGAATGCACATTATCTTGTTTGTTTGTTTGTTTATTTATTTATTTTATCCCCCCTGCTGAGTTTTGGAATTGATGTGATTAAAATTTTTACTGAGTATGTTCATCCTGTTTAAAAAGGGGATTCATTCGGGCCGTCCCCTGTGAGTGGTGGCGCCCCTTCTCCCCCTCTAATGATGGAAGATCCCGGACGCCCCCCGTCCGGTCCCGTCGGACGTAGGGGTGAGCCTTTTGGTGAGTTCCTGTTTTGGTTCAGTCTCATCCTCGGGGTATTTTTTTTATTATTCTGTACATCATGGCTGTCTCTAACTCCAACATGGAGGATATTTCGACTCTCTGGTAATGTTCGTTCTGCCTAATCTTTACTGCATCTGAAAATGAAATGCAGCTCTGTGTGTTTAATGGAACGCTCCTTGACTTTTCCAGGCCCACGTCTTCTTCTCGACGGCCACAGTCGCCCAGATCTTGGACATCCGCTACCGTTTCGACCAGGTATGCGGTACCTCCGGTGAGAATTCTCTTCAGAATAGTGTAATTAGCATAGAAAATCCCATTGAATCATTTTTTTCTCCCACTTTTAGAGCTGTCTGCACCTCGCACCTCATCTCCCTGCACACACGATGGATCTGTAAGTACCTGTGATTAGTTACCTGTGCTTTCATAATGTTCTGTTTTTAACTGAGCATCATTTTACATTGAGGAAATCAGTCACTCCATAGTTTCCATGGTCACTGTATGTGTCTCTTCCTCTTAAAAAACAAAAACTAAAGATCATAGCACCGATAGATGTGAAGACTGAGGTCACGGTGCCTGTAGGTGACCCTTCCGAGGCAGTGAGTACTTTACCTGAGTGCTGGGGTGTAAAAGGGATGTGTGAATGATCGTCCGTCGTTTAATCTACTGGATCTGAATGATCAGAAGCCCCCGGGGCAGATTAACTGATTTTGTTGAAGGTGTTTGTGAATGTGGATGACTAATCAAATATTTTTAAAGGGTGAATTCAGTTACAGTGGAACAGATGCGGATGCAGATTTTTTTTTGTATAATATGAATTATATATAAATATAAATATATTAAAGAAGGAAATACAGGCTTTTTTTGTGTGTCACTTTAAATGTTGCTATATCTCAAAATAACATTTTACTACAGTCACTTCGGTTTATGGCGACACCCGGAACTGGAATATCTGACAGTATGGACATGGTAGAGTGTAACTTTCTTCCAAATTCATGTCCAACCATTTTTAATATTTTATGACGCCAGGCCGGCACGGTGGTGTAGTGGTTAGAGCGTCTGCCTCACAGCAAGAAGGTCCCGGGCTGCTCTCAGGCATTTTTATGTGGAGTTTGCCTGTTCTCCCTGTGCTTGCGTGGGTTTCCTCCAGGTACTCCGGTTTCCTTTCACAGTTCAAAGACATGCCCATTAGACTAACTGGCTGTTCTAAATTGCCCCAGGCGTGTGCGACTTGGCTCTGCGATGGACTGGTGAGCTGTTTAGGGTGTACCCCACCTTTGCCCAGGTAGATAGGCTCCAGCCTCCCCACGACCGTTGTGGGATACACATATTATAAGATGTTCCTTCATTCCTGAATTCACCCTGGATCTCGACCCTCTTTGCTTGATATAAGAAATTTAAGAAGTGGTTTGTTTCTGAAAGCTGGTGAATGTGATTAATGAAAATCAATGAACTGGTTACAATCACTGCTGTAGGTGTTTACTGCTGAGGATTTTGGGATGTCTAACACAATGCTCACAGGTGGTGATGTGGTCTGGGCTCTTTAAGTGCATGGCTGAAGTGATGACGCCGCGTGTACTTCACTTTGTTTGATGTAATGAACATCATACTGTATTTTCATTTATTTATTATTATTAATTTTTTTTTTTTTTTGGTCAGATCTCCAAATCTCAGAGGCAGGCGTCATTTCTCCCGTCTCCCATCAGGGAGTCTCCTATCCCAGCTTTAAACGCTCCTCCAAAAGTGTACGGCGTGCAACCTATGGGTGGACCGCTTCCTCCGCTGAACGGCTCACTTCCTCCCGTGATGCGTCCACCCAATGGCCTTCCTCCCATGATTCCTCCCGGACCGCCATATGGACCCGAGACACGTTTCAGGACGCCTCACATGGACCCCTACAGACCTCCTTTTCCTTTGCGTCCGTACGGACCCGTCCCTCCGCCGTTTGGTAAAATCCTATTAATTTAACCTGATAAAACTTTACACGAACTTAATTATAATAAATATTTTCAGACCACTTTCACCCCAACAAATTCGACTAAGCACTGAGTTATAATTCATTTTTATATTGTTCAGAAATCAGTCGTAAACCAAACCTCTACTTCATTTATTCATTTGTTTATTTATTTAGTGCCTGGCCCACCTCTGAGAGACTTCCCATCCATGGGACAACATCCAATAACGCACGGCATACGTGACTTCCCACCTAATTTTACTGGGCCTCAAGACTCACCTTTCCCGCCCCGGCCCTTCCCAACCCCCGGCGCCATGGTCCCACCCTCATCCGGCGCTCACGGACCAGCTCCGCCTACACCGGTGCACCCGAGCGAGAGCCAAGTGATCCCGCACGGTCCGGATGGAGCGCCCGAACAGACGACTGCACAGAACGCCGCTCCACCCGCAGTAACGCAGTCCTGAACTGTTCACTTCCAGAATGATCTTCAGTCGGTAAACGTAAACAAATGGGCGTGTCGCGTACTGGACTCCGAGGCATTTCATCATCAGTAACATTTCAAAATGCAGAACTAGAGAAATTATTTCCTTTTTTGTTTTGAGGATTTATCACTTTTCAATCTTAAAGGTTTTATTTTCTCCTTCCCTCTTTCCTTCCTTCCTTCCTTCCATCCCTCTCTTGCTCTCTCTCTCCATACCCCCCCACCCCCCCAATCTTCTGTAGGACTGTATTTAAATGAAAACTCTCTCCAGTGGAAATATTTCCAGTGTGAATCAGGAGGGAGTTAAAAAAAACATTTATTTGTTGCTAAGTTAAAGACCACTGCTTACCCCGTGCGGATGTTTCTTATTGAACTGTTGCGCTCTTGAACTTGAGTGAAGAGAGAACGGGGTATTCTGTGTTCGGATAAAGATTTAAGACCTCAGGAAGTGTGTAATACAGTAATGAACAAACCCTTCGCAGAGGCGTGAAACTTTACATTGGAATGAATCGAGTAGATAAATCACAACGCTCTGCTGCTGGAGCTCTTTATATTCTGTGTGTTATGATTTCTTTTCCTCGTGAAAAGACTCCCCCGCTGAATCCCCCGATGTCATATTGACAGACTCTGTGCATTTCCTTTCAGTCGTGTGTAATAAAATAATCCTGAATGAAATGAGATGCAGGGCGGTGCACCGTAGCGCTGATGTGAACCAATCGTTTCATCAGAAATAACAGAAGAGAGTTTCTTATATTCCTGATCAACCCGGAGTTTATTACTTCATATTATTTCATTTGGATAAACTCATGATATCGATATGATTAAATGAAGAGACTGTTGTGTATAACGTGATACAGTTTTACAAACTACATCAACTTTACACGATTACAGACAACTAAAGACCTTGGAATTAAAAATATTACAATATTATGGTCATTTACGTCAGTCAAAAATACAGCAAAATCCTCAAGTCTTATAAAGACATATGAACTGTAGGTTAAAACACACACACATATATATATATATATATATATATTATATATTAGTACAAATGTATATTTTGACATGTTAGAAAATAAGGAACGTTTTTAAAGCTGGTGTCCAAAACTATATGTGCCTCCTGACCGTCTTCTCACATTCACACAAGTGAATCAATTTTTTTATTTCTATTCTGTGGCGTTTCACTGGAAAACCCTTTGGCCAGTTTTTCCAACATGACCACGCCCCTGCATACAAAGCAAACGCTGTGATGTCATGGTGCAATAAGGTTGTAAGAAAGTACAAGAGTTCAGAAAGAGCACAAACATTTCAACTTTATATTTTAGTATGTTGAATTGTAAGGGTTTGGAATAAGAGGGTGAGGCTGAGACCTCTTCTGAAATCGTAAATAAGAAACGGGGTAGAACGTTGTACTGCGTCTCGCTCTACTAAGCTTGATTTCTTGCACTACAAATTATCACCTGAGAGACATCGGTGGTCTTTACCATCAAACCAGAATTCACCAACAACCCCCCCCCCCCCCCCCCCTATATATATATATATATATATATATATATATATAAAACCCTTTCTGAAAACTATCTGGGTCACATTCTCAGAGTAAGACAGTGAGGAGGCACTACAACCTGTTTTAATTACATGTTGTACTTCCACTAGAACAATTCTCTTAGTGTAGCATGAACCAACAATAGAACAGTTTGTTTTCATAGCTAGAAATTATTTGCTATTATGGGGGTTTATGCACGCTTTATGCATGCAATGTGAATAGTGCTTGAATGTACTTTCAAACAACGTTCCAGGTTTCCGCTTCTACAGGCAGGTTGAGGAGAACGAAGGTCACCGAAGTTTAAAAAATCAGCTGAAATCTGAAAGCCTGAGAACACCGTCAGAACTACAGGTACCCTGGAGAGGAGGGCAAAACAAACAGTCCTGTGACCTCGGGCCTGCCGGAAGGTTTCTCTTGAAACCTGAACAATGGTCTGTACAGAAGAATCATCAGAAGGAAACCTGCACCCTTGTGATGATAAATTTAATGCTATGAACGTAATGTACTGCTAAAAATGATTTCTATGAAAAAAAAAAAAAAAGCAGTAAAAGAACACTGTTCCAATGAATTAAAGGGACAGTGTGTAAGATTTAGTGAAATCTGGTGAGTTTCCAAATTACAGCCAACTGAAATTTAATTCCCGGCCCATCCCCTTTAATTCCTGAACAGTTCTGGGTTACTATGGAAACATAGCAGCGCAAGAATGGCAGCCTCCATGTGAGGGGACCTGCTCGCCATGTAGAATTAAACAGATTATTCTAAAGCTGCACCTTCTCTTCCTCCACCTACATGGCTGAAGTGCCCTTGAGCAACACACCGAACCCCCAACAGTGTGCGTCACCCCGCTGCTCCGAGTGTGTGTGTGTGTGTGGTCACTTTGGATGGGTTAAATGCAAAGTCAATAACTTCCCTTTCGGTGGGTTTTTAAGAAGAAACAGATCACTACAGAAAACATTTCCTGGCTGTGATATCGTGTTATTAAGGACCAGGTACTGAGTACAGACCCGACTCTGATTTTAACTGAGTTTTAATGCCCAAAAAAAAAAAATACAAGAGAAACTCTCCTTCATAACGGAAATTTACAATGAACCATCATTATAAGATCATCACACACACACACACACACACACACACACACACACACACACACACACACAGACTGTGCGTCTGATTTCCCCAACTTTTCCTGTAGATTTATCTGAACCATAGACTTAGACTTACCTTTTTTTTTTTTTTTTTTTTTTTTTACACCATAATTATTACTTGTGATTTACGGTACGGGGACTTGCATTTTGTCCCCATGAGGAAGACAAGTCCCAATAATAAGACCATGCAAGCAGATTAAGGTCCCCAATGTGATGAATATCTTGACCCCTCACACACACACAGGGATGAAATATTAAGAACACATGCAGATTACATGCTCCACGCTTCTCCTCAGTGTTTCAGACGCCTGGAAACACTCAGACCCTTGAAGCAGTTTTGTGAAACCTAGAGGTGGAATTCCAGAGCCGAGTTCTGTGCTTACACTGTCTGATTAATTCAGATAAGAGAAAACGAGCTGACGGGTCCGGTGGGGAAGGCCGGTGTTCTGTTCAGTCTTTGTGTAGAGTCTGATGGAGGTGAAGGTAGAGGGGTTTCTTGGTCAGCAGGTTGAGTTTCTTCCTCTTGAAATCAGTCGGTTTCTTGTACCTGAGATCACAGGATCACATGGGGTGAGATTACCTGTGATTAACTGGAGGACAGAATCTCGGCTCTCGCCGTATGAGCACGTTCTCACTACGCCGTGAAAGCTTTTACCAAGAACTTTAAATGGGTTAAAATACACATTACACACTTAAACAACCGGAGGAGTCCTGCGCTGTGTCTCAATCCACATACTCATGTTAGTACACTTCGGTCTAGTACACTATGTGCATTCGGTGCTTATTTGTGTACTGTGTGAATTTCAAGTGGAGGTCGTGCGTTTACCAAGAGTAGCTCTTTGCCATGTAACCACAGTCACAAGATAAATTAATTATTTTAAACTTCCCCTTGCTCGGGCGTGTCCCCTACAACCTCAGCCATCTTGAGTACAAAGATTGAAAGACCCGCCCCTTCCATAAGTTGCTAAGACTGTGACCCTGAAGGTACCAAAAGGACACTGCCTGTTTATATACTTTAGTGTGAATGCACTTACACACACAAAACAGCAAAAACATGGAGCACCTGGAGGGCGCAAACCTCTGCCAAGCTGGAAAAAAAGTACACAGTGACATCACGTGCTGGGACAAATCGTGTTATTTCAGAATTTTAAAGAATCCTTGAACAAAAACAACAACAACAAATAAATCCTGGATCCAGAATTTGATCCAGATTATTCACCCAAAAAAAAAAAATTCATGGCGTCTTCCTTGTCGAAAGCCCCGCCTCTGGTAGTTCCATAAAAATCTGGCTTTTCGTGTAAATCTGCTAACAAACACCCACTTACTAACCAAAAACCTACCGTCCCTGCCGGAGCAATAATTACACAAATCGTGAACTGAGCCACAGCGTAGTCCACCACCGTCTGGTTATTTTATTACTCACAGCTCGATCACTATCGGGCCTGGTTTAATTTCATCCATCTCCATGAAGGCAAAGCACTTGGTACTGGTGAACTTCTTCTTGGGCTTGTAGTGTTTGAATTCGAAGAAAATAGCAGCGCCTAGAAGAACCAGTAAAACTCTTTAAACCATCACAGAAACCCAAAACCAACAGGAAGAAGTTTATACTCAAAGTTTTTTATATCACTAAACATGAACGATGCTTTCTTTTATTTTGAAGCTGAATATTAGCTCAGATGTTATATATATATATATATATAGTGCTACTAAACACCTCTCCAGTGATCTCCACTCATCAAGCCAGAGGTGATGGGGCTACATGGGATAATTACATGCCTTGTAATGTAAATAAGCGTAAATAGCTTTTTTAAACTTTTTTAAACTGCAAGAAATTTTAAAATTCTAAATTTTAAACTGCAAGAAAAACAAGTCAGGTGACTCCTCTTAGAATTAATAAGTAGGTGGACATCCTTAAAGTGTATAAAATAAAAAGCATAAAAAACTCATGTTACAGTGAAAAATATATTTTTTTTTTATCAGGTGGTTTAAATTTACATCTACAAAGTTGCAATCTGCTAAAAGTTTTTCTTTTCTAAAAGCTGTTTGAGCTGGCCGTAAACAGAAGGTTTACATAACCCCCCCAACCCAACCCCACCCCGCTGCCCCACGCACCCCAATTCAATGCACAATATGATCTCCGCCCATGCTGGGCTGCCTTCCAGCACACAGAGTGTTGAGCTTTTCGGAGACCAATCAGAGCAGAGTTTGTACAGACAGCAGAAAGACCCTAAATATGAGGAGGAATCCAAACAGCCCGTCCAGTCCGCACTCAGGAGGTGGGGTAGCAGCTTCCTGAAGATTGTGTTTTTTTCTTCATGAAATTATTTCCATTACAATTAAAAACAAAGTGTGGGTCAGTGTTATGAATGAGTCGTGTTTTAACAGGTTGCTTAGCTGGAATTTCTAACCTACAGTTTTATCCGTACTCACAGATAATACTTACGATGTATACAAAGTATTTTTACAAATTAACTGTAACTTCTGACAAATAAAGTTTATCAAAGCATTTTCTATTCAAAAAATATATTATCTTTCTTTAACCTACCTGGAACTGAATGGAAACCTTTAAAAGAGGGGAGGAGATATAAATAATCGAGGTTTATTATGTAACAGGATTATTCTGACCTTTTGGTAGCTTCTCAAGATGTTTCTGGATTTCCACATCGACACCGAAATGAATGTATGTATCTTCTTTATGTGTGGATACCGGAGTGTCCTGAACGGGGCTTAAATCGACACCATCCAAATCTGTGAGAGAAAAAACACCCTGTGGATTAAACGAGTCGAGGACGCTACCTACTATAGTTCTTATTCTCTCTCAAGGCAAAAAAATTTCAAATCAAATCTCAAGGGCTCAAAGACTCGACATTATATTACAAAAACTTCTACTAATAATAATAATAAGAATAATATGAGCGGTACGGTGGTGCAGTGGATAACACGTCCACCTCACAGAAGAAGGACTTGGATTCCCAGGCGCAGTGAGGGCATGTCCTTCCCGTGCTTGTGTGGGTTTCCTCCGGGTACTCCGGTTTCTTTCCACAGTCCAAAAACATGCACAGTAGGCTAACTGGCTGTTCCAAATCACCCCTAGGTGAGAGAGCGAGTGTGACTGGTTGTGTGTGTGTTGCCCTGTGATGGCCTGGTGAGCAGTACAGGGTGTACCCCGCCCTCGCCCAGAGTCGGCTGAGATGGGCACCAGCCTCCCCGCGACCCTAATTAGGAATAAGCG
>JAOUQZ010000024.1:6303539-6319474 GCA_028564935.1 Neosilurus hyrtlii
CACACACACACACACACACACACACACACACACACACACACACACACACACACACACACAATCATTCACACTTACACTTAGGGGCCATTTAGAACAGCCAGTCAGCCTAATGTGCATGTGTTTGGACTGTGGGAGGAAAGCATAGTACTCTGAAAAAAACCCACACAAAAATCACAAGTACAGGGAGGACATGAAAAATCCACGGTGAAACACCCTCCCTGAGCCCGGGACTCAAAACCAGGACCTTCTTGCTGTGAGCATAATTAGGTTATTTAGGTAACTGCATGAGTGATCGTGTACTGGTGTGTTCCTATTAAAGTGGCCAGTGAGTGTACTGTATATATCCAAGCAGAAGGAATGCATTCTACAGTGACGTGCCTTATTTATTTATAGGGCAGTGGTGAAGTCTCTGCGTTGCTAATCTGAAGGTCAGATGTTCAGGCCCCAGTACCACCAAGCTTCCACTGTGGGGCCCTTGAACAAGGCCCTTAACGCCAAGTTTCTCAGTTGTATTAAAAAATGTAAGTCACTCTGTATAAGGGTGTTTGGCAAATCCATAAATGTATTTATTTATTTTTTCTCTATTAGAAAAGCATTCAGTCGTTTAGATGATTGTCTCTTTCTACCCCTCCTCCCCCAGAGTGGCCAGCCTGGTTCCTTGTTGTCTGCCAGCTTTGCTCTGTGGTTTACCCATGCCTCCATCTTCCCTCGATGACAGATTTGTGGTCCCATTCCAATTTTATCTGGACACAACCTACCTGGAAGCCACCGTGGGCGACATTGTGGTGGAGATCCAGGTGACCAACCTGACTTATATGCCCTCATCCAGCAGCTCCACTCATTCCCTGACGTGTGGATGCCACAGTGCCAGCTGTTGCATGGTCAGCACATATGAAAAAGACAGCCAGACCCTGACCCAAACATCCAGCCAGGTCAGTACAAGTAGCCCCAACTTGAACTCCAGCGTCAGCTATGGTGGGCAAGGAGGCTTCTCCAGGCCAATGGTGGGCCAGAGTGAAGCCTACAGTGCACCCAGTCTCACTTCCAGCACACTCAGAGGTGCAGTGCGACTCATCCACCCCAGTGAGCTGGCTCAGAAGATGACCTGTAGCCCCTCGCCACTGATAATAGACTGTAGGCCCTTCATGGACTACAACAAGAGCCATATCCGAGGCGCTGTGCACGTTAACTGCTCAGACAGGATCAGCCGCCGGCGCCTGCAGCAGGGCAAGATCACTGTGCTGGATCTCATTTCCTCCTGCCAAAGCAAAGACTCCCTCAGGGGGATTTTTTTAAAAGAGATTATAATTTATGATGAGAGGACACTGGACCCAACTCGACTGTTGTCATCTCAACCTTTGCATGTAGTTCTGGAGTCTCTACGCAGGGATGGGAGGGATCCGAGTGTTCTCCGAGGTTGGTCCTTTTTTTAATACGATCGTTATTTATTTATATATACAGGGTAAGAGCCTTGCCTTACTTAAAGAGCCTATACAGTAGCTATTCGGCAGTTCAGGGGCCTTGATGTTTACCCTCAGATCAAAACATCAGCTGTTGAATCACAGATTCAGCGTAATAATCATAAAGCAGCAATTGGCTTCTCTTTAATGTGGAGTTTGTATGTTCTTGCCGTGCTTGTGAGGATTTCATCGGGGTACTCCAGTTTCCTCCAATATACCTGTGGTCACTGGCCACTCTAAATCTCCCGTAGGTGTGACTGTGAGTGTGAATAGATGTTTGTATCTGTGTTAGTCCTGCAATAGACTGGTGACCTGTTCAGGGTGTAACCCTGCCCTCTCTCACCTGAGGTCAGCTGGGATTGGCTCTAGCTTCCCCACCACTCTGATGGATAAGTGCTCGAGATGATGGATGGATGGATGGGTTTCAGTTTCTGAAAATGGTTGTTAAAACTATGTGAAGCTCTTTCTGCTAGTTTGTGTCGTGTATCATGGGCTGCTGTATTTATCATGGGGCGGCATGGTGATGTGACGTAGTGGATAGCACGTCCGCCTCACGGCAAGAAGGCCCTGGGTTCAAGCCCTGGGATCGACGAGGCGTTTCCCTGCGGGGGTTGTATGTTATTTCTGTGCTTACATGGGTTTTCTCCAGGTATTCCAATTTCGTCCCACGGTCCTAAGACCACCACAGTAGGCTAACTGACTGTTTCAAATCGCCCCTAGGTGTGAGTGTGAATGGCTGTGTATGTTTTGGCCCTGCGTGGGATTGGTGAGCTGTTCAGGGTGTACCCCGCCTTCACCTAGATTCGGCTGACATAGGCTCCAGCCTCTCCACTACCCCAGTAAAAGTTACTGGTTTTGCAAACAAAAGAAATGAATTGAAATGAAATGTTCTTGCGCCCTTTCAAGTCAACAGTTGTAATCTGATGGAGCATCTGCAGCTCCATGTTCTGTTTATCTGAGCATTTGGTGAAATACTTACAATTTCTATATCCATCTGTTCTCACCACCGAACCTGCACACAGAACCCCAAGAACTTCATACAGGAGGAAATGATATACAGCTGGGAACAACAAGCTGAATTTAAACCTGAGGCTGTTTATCTTGCACTCGCTGCCATATTTGTCACACTTTGGCTGGGGCAGAAGGTACTGAATTGAGAGGCGGGTGCATCTGTCAGTTTGCCGCCCGCTGAGCACCACATTGCGAGGCCACACAGGGCTGTCATCTGTTTGCTCATACACCATGTTCTCTGAATTCCTTCTGTTCTATTTACTCTTTTCTCCTTGACTTCTTTTTTTATATTTTCTGCATGTTGATTATACCGTAATTTATTATTATGGAAAATTTCTGCTTGTTTTTTATGTGTAACAACAAAATACACAAGTACACACAAGGATCTAGTACAGTGAAGATTATCTATCTATCTATCTATCTATCTATCTATCTATCTATCTTTCTATCTATCTATCCGTCTATCCATCCATCCATCCATCTATCTATCTATCTATTCATCTTCAATTCCTACCCATCAAGTATTGCCTTCCTATCATGCAGCCACCACCAACCAGGAAGGAGGACAGAGATCTGTCCGCCACCTGACGTGTGATGCTAGCTACGCGTATATTCATTGTCTTCCATCTTGATACAGAAGGTGAGAGGATCTGGAGAAGTGTGGATGGTATCGGGTCAAGTTGAACATCAGTGACTTTCTGAGCAGAGACAGCAGGATGAAATCAGCTGAATTAGGGCATACAGGAAGGGAAGGAAGGAGCTGAGTATGGAAGACATTAATACATGTTATTAAAATCATACTTTCATTTCAGGCGGCATCTCCAGTTTCAGACACGACCATGAAGACTTGTGTGAGGACTCCTTACAACATCAGGAGGGTGGTGCCGCTGTTGCCCTGTCGGGGGCGCTACCTCATGCGCTGCCCTCCAGCCCTGACATTGAGAATGCTGAGCTTACGACTGTTCTGCCCTTCTTGCACTTGGGGAATGAGCGCGATGCACAGGACCTTGACCAAATGCAAAGGATGAACATCGGATACATTCTGAATGTTACGACGCACCTCCCGCTGTATCTCTATGACCTGGGGATCTTCAAGTACAAACGCTTACCTGCCACAGACAGCAACAAGCAGAACTTACGTCAGTACTTTGAGGAAGCGTTTGAATTTATAGGTATGGTATCTTGCTAACCTTCTGATTGTATCTTTTGATTCACCGCTAATACCTTAAACATGCTAATCTGTTACCTTTGTTCAAAATGGTGAAGAGTAGAACTTTGAAATAATAAATCACTATTAACAGAGAGGCACTAAATGAATATATATATATATATATATATATACTGCAAATAAAATATCTATAAGAATAGTTTGAATTGTAAAATTTGACATTTAAAGCTGGGGTCGGTGATCGGAGAAGCTAACACAAATTTGAAAGTGGCATCTCTTTAGGGGAAGCACGGTGGTGTAGTGGTTAGCACGTCCTCCTCACAGCAAGAAGGTCCGAAGTTCAAGTCCCGGCTCGGCGAGATCGTTTCTGTGTGGAGTTTCTCCCTGTGATACATGGGTTTTCTCCGCGTAATCCGTTTTCCTCTCACAATCCAAAGACATCTACTGTAGGCTTACTGGCTGTTTCGAGTTGCCCTTCGGTGTGAATGGTTGTGTGTGTGTTGCCCTGGGATCAACTGGTGAGCTGTTGAGGCTGTACCCTGCCATCACCCAGAGGGCTCCGGCTAAACCCTCCCCAATCATTCAAGGTCTTTCCAAAGCCATGTCCCCTTTTCCACCGACACTTACTGCTGGTTCATGCACGGTAGGGTTGTGTATCAGCAAGGAAACAGGGAAGCATTTGATTGGATATTTCCCAAAGGACCACAAAGTAGTGACTGGTTGATGTTTTTGACAGGATTTCACTCTCCAGAGATGATGGACCTTTTTTTTTAGATACTTTTTTTTTATATAAGTTATTGATTACTGATAGGGTGTAAAGACAACATTAAACGGTTTCAACAGTACAACAATTAAAAATGACCAACCGCAGCTTTGAAGCCCAAAACCATCAACGTGAATCACCACCAAAATATAATTGTTTCTTGTTGGGGGTCACTGGTTACCCCTCCTGAACATCCTGTGTTAATCTGTTCAAAATCTTTTGAGATTTTTATTTACTTATTTTTTGCTACAGCATACTCACACACACACACACACACACACACACACACACACACACACACACACACACACACACACATATATACACACACACACACTCTTACACAAATTGTTCCACCATCCAGAGGCTTAAAGCCCTAACTGTAACCTTCTTTTCATTCATCCGTTCATGGATCCGAGATGCACCAGATCGTCTGCAGGCTCTTCTCTGTGCGGGGATATTATTCCCACGGAGTTTGGATTGAAAGGCAGCAGATGGAATGAGCTACACAGGAGGAATCACGAAGCGCGATGGAGCCTCCAGTGCAGTTCAGAACACAGACAAGGTTTAGTACCAGAGCAGTGATCAAACCTCTAATGCCAAACCCGGAACCCGGACAGGGATCCTGGTGTGGGTTCTCCTGGTTCAGAAGGTTCTCCTCTCTCCACCTAAAACTACATACCCTATTTTATTTTTTATGATATTTTCTGAAACCTTTTTATCCCATGAGCTTCAATCATCTCAGTCCTTTAACAGTGAGTCCTCGACTTGTGACAGGGTTCCATTCCTACGTCGCGGTGTCCGTCAGGTTTTGTCATAAGTTGGATCACACCACTCAACTATGCTAACGCAGGAGCAAAATAATCATCTAGGATATAAAAACATATTTCTGTGACACATGAAAGCAATACTAGCAGTGAACATATGGAGAACAAATATAAAATAATAAAATGAAACAATAAAAAAAAGAGGAGAACAGTTCCTTACTTTTACTCCTGCAGTTGATTTGCACACTGGAAGGGGCGACAGGTTTATTGGGAGGAAAATCCTCAGTCAGGTGCCACAAAACTGACATGTTCTTCCGTCGGACGCAAACCAGTTTGTATTTATGACGCAAAAGTAGAAATTCGGAATGACAATTCTTAATGATTTATGGCACGAGCGTCATAACCTCGGGACGTTGTATGTCGGATCCATTGTAAGTCGAGGATCCCCGTACACACCAAGAAGACATCTTTAAGTAGTGACGGGAATCACCCGGGATCGTCCGATACAATATCACGATACAGAGGGCCGATTTGATTTGAGTTGCAACTCTGTAAGCTTTGTGTTTTTATAAATATCCTGATTCGATATTACAATTTTAAAACACTAAACCCTGTAAAAATAAAAATAAAAAATTTAAAAAGTTGTTAATTATTATTTCTACACCACATTACGCCACCTGTAGGACTACAGAGAAACAGCAACGCTTCACCGCCTCATTTAAACATATAAATGGAAAGTGAAAGAGGTAATACACGAATCACAGCACAGACGGATCACGATGCAGAATTGAATTGATTTTCCCCATCTCTACTATAAAGCACCATCACAGAGCAAATATAAACCCCCCAAACAGACCTGGTGAATTTCCTGCACCCCCCAAACCGTGACCACTTTCTGTCTCTTTAATTCTGGATTACAGGAACAAACGTGACTCCACCAGCTGGAAGTTGAAAGTCATATTTATACTTTTATATTTTTAACTACAACATCAATCAAAATGATACATTTTCAGATTTTAGCATAGGGGAGCATGGTGGTGCAGTGGAAGGTCCTGGGTTTGAGTCCCAGGCTGCGCAAGGTGTCTCGGCCGGAGTAGAGTTTTCATGTTTGCTTCATGATTGCGTGGGTTTCCTCTGGGTGTTCCGGTTTCCTCCCACATTAGGCTAATTGGCTGTTCCAAATTGCCTCGAAGTGTGTGTTTGTTGCCCTGCGATGGACTGGCAAGCTGTTTAAGGTGTACCCCACCTTCGCTCCAGCCTCTCTGTGACCCAAATAAAGAACAAAGAAATAGTGCAACTTTTTTAATATTTAGTTGTAACATAAATAAATGAAATAAATTTCACTCACAGCCCTTAGATTGCGAAGCGCTGGTTACGTTGAAGAGTTAATGAAGGTTAATTATTTTATAATTGCATGTTTAATTTTGTCTCAGGAAACGTCCGGGTTAAACCGTGAGATCTGGACAGTGATGGATGCAGTAAAACAGACGACAGGGTTAAATAGTTTTCTTTTCTTCTGCACCAACAGAAGAAGCTCAGCAGGCAGGGAAGGGACTGCTGATTCACTGCCAGGCTGGCGTGTCACGGTCTGCCACGATTGTCATTGCATATCTGATGAAACACACTTGGATGACCATGACAGACACTTACAAGTTTGTCAAGATGCGAAGGCCTATCATCTCTCCCAACCTCAACTTCATGGGCCAGCTCCTCGAGTTCGAAGAGGATCTCAATAACGGCGTCACTCCTCGTATCCTCACACCCAAGCTGATTGGTCTAGAGACAATTGTGTAGGATGACTGATGAGAACATTCTCCTCTAAAGTAGGTATTTTTTTTCTTTTTTCTTTTTATTTTCTCCAAATAACTGTCTGTGAATGGGATGCATGCCTTTTTCCTTTCGCATGGAGTTTGAAAAATGCACGAGTCTGGCTTGTGTTGGTGTGTTTGCTGATCTTGTATTATTTTTATACCGGAGTTGACCACGATGAGCCTTAAGTGGCTTTACTGTGCAATATTTTTGAGTAAAATGCAACGAGGGTTAATCAGTAGGTGATAACAAACACCTTTAAAGGTCTATATATTCATGATTTTATATATTTTCTATTTTAAAAGGTTCATATTGTTCTCATCTGAACGTGAAGCCGTGAATATATCCTTAGAATTAAACTTTATTAGATGCATTTTATTTTTTATTTTCAAAAAGATGGAAGGAAATGTTTTGTATGTCATACCAAATAATTTAACTTTATTTAAAGCCTCAGTGTGTGTTTGCATATATATATGATTAAATATTTCCACAATACGAAATCTATGCTGCATGAACCCAACACATAAAGAATAATATTTAAATATAATCCTGTAAGATTAGATTCTTCTTCAATGAAAATAAGAGTTTAATAGATTTAAAATGGCTCAAAACGCCACCTAGTTTTTTATCAACACTTTGAACTGTTGTTTTATTTAAAAAAGATTTGTAGCCTATATGTGAGCGATTACAGGGATGAGAAGGTTTGGGTGGTGTCCTGACAATGCACCGTGATATTCGTTATATGACCATGTCTGTGTCGTTAGGGTTAACCTTCCTCTACCGTAAACTCTGGAATCGCTACAGAATAAACAAGATCATCTGGGTGTGTGTTAAGAAACTTGGAAAAAAACATCCAGAAAATTCCTTGCTGACAAGTTTAAAAGGTCGCCCTTTACTGGGTGCTTCTCAAAACGCATCCTTGTGTCTTAGCCCCTCCCACCGAGAAAACATGAAGAGACGTGGCTGATGATAGCAGCACAGCTGACCTGCTTCATAAAAATGTCCGACATCATATAAGGAACAGAATATTCATACGCTGGTGTGCAGCTCTTCCAGGAAGGCTGCTCCCGTGTACCCTTGCTCATCACTCCTCAATGTACGAATAAGAGAATTAGAACAGTTGGTGAAGATGGCAGACCAGAAGAATTTTCATTTCAGGGGAGGAACGAGGAGTGCAGACTCAACAAATAAGAGTTTTGTGTAGAGCCCATTTATTCACCACCACTTCATTTACTTAGGTGTTGATCTCACTAGAGGTGCGATAGAAAAGCGACTGATGCGAATGGCAATTCGTGGCTGACGCTTTTCATTCTCAAATTTGTCGCATGATCACATTTTGGTTCGTGAACTCATCAAAAATAATTCCAAATGTGTTTGAAATTTCCACAAATTTCACAAAACGAGGCTTTGACGCGGAATAGACTCAAACTCTTCTCAAACAGTCCGCACGTGTCGTGAGAGGGTCACAAAGTTGTTTTGCTCATAAATTATTCGTTATTTGTTTGCAAGGAAAAGCAACAAGTTGGAGACTTCCAGTAGGAAAGTTTGAGACTTGCTGGCATCCGCCATATTCTGTATATTTTGTCATCATTCGTATTTTATTCACAGTTTTGTTGGCGCTAATAACGCTAAAAAAAGCGAATGGCAATTTGGAACCGCTAATAAGCCTAATGTACATATCTTTGGACTGTGAAAGGAAACTGGAGAACCAGGAGGAAACTCCGACAATCACAGAGGGAATATGCAAATTCCACACAAATGCCCTCAACGAGCTAGGGACTTGAACCCAAGACCTTCTTTCTGTGAAGTAGTTGTGCTTATCAATACACCACCGTGCCGCCCCATTAACCCCTATCAGAGGTTAAGAATGTCTGGATGTCCTTAAGCTGGTTGCTTGTGTGTACATTACAGCAGCTTTAATATCCATTCAGTTCACGGCGCCTCCAGCAGGAAGTGATGCGTGAACTCTGAGTTCTGTGAAAACTCTGCATACGGTGAGAATGACTGTAAAATTAAATGTAAACCAATATTTCTGAGGTAAATGTAAAAATCTCTCTTTGTAAGGATGAAATGTTACCTGTTCTGTGGATCTTCTTGTTTACTTTCAATCTGTTTTTAACCCCCGGCTCAGAAAAAGGTGCTAAATTATTCGAGGCCTTCTTCTACTCCTGCGCACCACCCCCCCCCCCATATATTGTTGTTTTTTAAAATATTGAAAACAAAGATTACATTCTTGTCATGTTAAGAAATAAAACAAGAACAGCAATAAACCTTTGGACTGTGACTGTGTTTTTTAAAAATATCTGAAAATATTTATCATCATCATCATCATCATCATCATCTTCTGCTTGATCCGGGTCGCACTGAGGTCCAGACGTCCCTCTCCCCAGCCACTTCCTCCATCTCTTTCAGGGAGACACCGGGGTCTCTTCCCGCACTGAAACACCACACCAGGGAGGCGTTCGGGAGACATTCTAACCAGACACCTGAGCCACCTCAACTGGCTCCTCTCAACGCAGAGGAACAGCGGTTCTACTCCGAGCTCCTCCCGAATGGCTGAGCTTCTCACCCTGTATCTGAGGGAGAGCCCCGCCACCCTGCGAAGGAAGCTCATTTCAGCTGCCTGTATCCGCAATCTTGTTCTTTGGGTCACTACCGAAAGCTCGTGAGCGTAGGAACGTAAATCGACTGGTATATTGAGAGCTTTTCACCATGACAGACCGGTACAAGCTCAGCTTTACAGCAGAGGCTGCACAGATCCACCTGTCAACCTCCCGCTCCATCCTTCCCTCACTCTTGAACAAGACTCCGAGATACTTAAACTCTCGGGGGGGGACCATGGCCTCTGACTTGGAGGTGCTGATTCTCATTCTGGCTGCTTTGCACTCAGCTGCGAATCGCTCCAATGAGAGCTGGAGGTCCCGGCTCGATGAAGCCAAAAGGAAAACATCATCTGCAAAAAAGACATCTGCAGAGACGAGATCCTATGGCCACCAAACCAGAACCCCTCAACACCTCGGCTGTGCCTAGAAACTCTGTCCATAAAAATTATGAACAGAACTGGTGACAAAGGACAGCCTTGGTGAACCCCAACCCCCACTTCGACCTGTTGTTACCAATGCAGACCCAGCTCTGGTACAGAGACCTAATGGTTCAATCGGTGACAGCCCAGGCTGCAGCACGTTTGGCCTGCCAGTACCTGTCTGCTGCCTTGGGAGTCCCACGGTCCAAAAATTATTTATTATATATTTATAAAATCTAACCCTGCGATGGCTCTTTATATATGTATATTTTATTAGTAGTATTACTGTTAGGGTTTGTATTCTGATCTTTAGGGGCTCAGGCATCAGCTGAGATCCTTTAATATTTTTATTCTGATTCCACCTTTCACTCATTAATACCACTCCTCTTCCTCTTCATCAGTGCCATACAAAAATCCCTGCCACACCATCTCTTCACCACTTACACTTTTTATTAATCTTTTCTCTTGGACCTTGGAAATCGCTGGTGATATTATTTAAGGATTATTTATTTATTTAGATTTATTATTATCGCTACTGACTTTTTAAATTACTTTTAAAATCCAAGCCAATATGTAAATTGAAATATATCTCTGTCCTAGCGATCTATGTAACGTGTATAATACTAGAGGTGTATGTCTGTGAGCCTCCCTGTGTGCTGGAACAAAGGTCAAATTCTCTTCCGAGGAAGGGACCCCAAAATAAACATGATGACATCATTATCAGTATCCTGTCTGCACTGTGCAGGCCAACAGCACCAGAATAACCTCAGTGTTGGTCCAACACCACTATAAACACCACCAGGTGTTACTGGGACTTACACCGACCGGCCATAACATTAGCACCACCTCCCCGGTGTGTAGGTAAATGGCCCTGTACACAGTGAGCTGTAATCCACTGTGTTCTGATTCCTGTCTATCAGATCCAGCAGTAACTGGTTCAGTAGTTTGTGCTCCAGTAGCTCTTCAGTGAGATCCGACCAGACGTACTCGCCTTCGCTAGTCTACTCCCATGATCTTCCAGTTCACCGGTCCTCCTACCTTGTACACCTTTGGTAGGTACTTATACCTGCGTACTGGGACACGCCCCTCACGACTGGTTGTTTTGGAGATAAATAGATCCAGTCGTTTAACATCACAGTGTGATGATTGGTAAACCAACTCAGATCCTCACACTCGCTGATTTTTCCTGCTTTTAACACATCAACTTCCACAACAGACTCTTCACTTCCTGTAGCTATCAGCTGAAGTAGAATATAATATGTGTGTGTATATATTTATATATTTATATATATATATATATAAAATAATTCAAAGGACAACTAAATACTCGATTTAATTTTATTTCTGTAGTCAGTTCAAAAGAATTAAAAAAAAAATCACTTAAATGTGATGTACTAAAATAAAGGACAGAAATAACCCATTAGGAGATGGAGACCTGCTGGAGATGCAGACCTGCTGGCGGTGGTGTGCGATATGGATAGACTGACATACAGAGATGTGACATGACCTTTGAAAAAGCTGAAAGACCTGAACATGAGCAGGTAATGTTCAGAGTTAGGACTTTTTAGTACCAAGTGAAGTATCAGTAAATCCTCATGGACTGGAACCAAACACTGACGGTGAAATACAAGAGATCAAAACATTTCCCGTAAATGTACAGCACTGTGCAGATGTTTTGGTACCTTTCCCCCTATAATGGGTACCAAATATCCCCCTGTAACAAAGTTATAGACTCTTATTTTATGACTTCTGCATTATTGAGTCAGTACAAAAATACATTTTCCAGCACCCTGCGATGGTCTAGCAAGCTATCCAGGGTGTACTCTGCCCTCCCCCAGAGTCGGCTGAAATGGGCACCAGCCTCCTAGCGACCCTAACTGGGAATGAATGAATAATTTCCCAGTAAAAAAATGAAATGAGCTGGAATATTGTGTGAATGTCAGAAAAGAAAACAACATATAACACAAAAGATCTTTTTTCAGACAAATACAATGAAGGCTGCAAGTTTTACTGCAAAAATAAAAAAGTGCAACCAACAAAACCTCCAGAAGTTTGATACTCAATAAAACCAACAGCTGATCCTATAAAACTACACAACATTCATTTACTCACTCAACAAGCCGCTTCATCCTATCAGGGACACAGGGAGGATGAAGTCTATCTCAGCCGACTCTGGGCGAGGGCAGGGTTCACCCTGTACAGCTCACCAAATCCATCGCAGAACCAACACACACACAATCAATCACTCTCTCACACACACCTAGGAGCACTTTGGGACAGCCACTTAGCCTAATGTGCATGTTTTTAGACTGTGAGAGAAAACCGGAGTACCTGGAGAAAACCCAGACAAGCATGGGAAGAACATGCAAACTCCACACAGAAACGGCCCGAGCCCAGGAATAGAACTCAATAAACCTTCTTGCTGTCTGCTGAGGCGGGCGTGGTAACCAGTGTCTCCCAATTACACACATTCAAACCAGAGAATCCTATACTGTGTGTGTGTGTGTGTGTGTGTATGAAAGGCTGAGAACCGGAATGATGTAACCAACCGAAAAGCAAGATGAAGATCATAAGCAAGATGAAGGGACCATTCTGGTCTTAAACTCAAGGCCCTTGGGCCAAATCCAGCCCGTCAACTCATTTTATGCGGCCCGTGAGAGCTTTTAAAGAATATGATTATCGTTCATTCTTTGCATTGCCCGTAACCATGCAACGTAGTTCATGATCCTTCCACTAGGTGGCAGCAACATGTTTCAAACAAACAGCTGGTCCTTCATGACTCAAGAAAGATTGAACGCGAGCTCATCGCTGTTAAGCGTCATCAGAAATTGTTAGAGGCAAAGGGACAAATACCTAAAAAATTATTTTGCCCTTTTAGAATAGATGTTCAGTGATTATTCGGCCCTCGATCACCTTTAAATTTAGTGATGTGGCCCTCAGAGAAAATGAGTCTGACACCTCTGCCTTATCTCAATTTTCATTTTTTGTGGTTTAGACCACTGGGGCTCTCCGCCCTTCATATATTACGTTTGCATCAGTCGGCAGACGCTCTTATCCAGAGCGTCAATCATCATTTTTATACAACTGAGCAATTGAGGGTTAAGGGCCTTGCTCAAGGGCCCAACAGTGGTGATAATGGGAATTGAACCACTGACCTTCGGATCAGTAACCCATCCCCTGAACCACTAAGCCACCTCTGCCCTCCTCATATATATTTCATGATTTTTTGAAGGAATTTCTTTAAGGGGACTAAAACTTCTGCACCGTGTTGTATAAACTCCATCGAGAGAAATGAATCTGGATTTCCAGGTAATTCCAAGTTCAGTTTTCTCCAGTCCACTTCATGTCCACCTCACAGCAAGAAGGTCCTGGGTTCGATTCCCGGGCTCGGCGAGTTTCTGAGTGGAGTTTGCATGTTCTCCAGTACTTGTGTGGGTTTCCTCCGGGTACTCCGGTTTCCTCCCACAGTCCAAAAACATGCACAGTAGGCGGACTGGCTGTTCTTAATCGCCCCTAGGTGTGTGTGTGAATGGTTGTGTGTTGTTGTTCAGGGTGTACCCCGCCCTCACCCAGAGTTGGCTGACATGGGCATCGGCCTCCCCGAAACCCTAATTAGAATTTATGCGGATCATAAAATGCATGAATAAATGAATACAAAACATTCGGGGTCAGGTATCCCTGTAACACCTGAAACCTTATTCTGCAAGACGTCCATGTAGACTCTGTGATGCGGTGCACCGTCATCATTTTAAACATCCCAGAAAAACAACATGATAAACACCACGTCATCGGCTTTCCTGTGTCTTAGCATGACATTTAGCATCACTTCTCACAGAGAAAACAGGATCACGTTATATAAAGCTTTTTTTTGTTTTGTTTGTGGATCTGAATTAGGAACAGTATCGCCCTTCCCAGAATCCTCTGCTTCAAGTAACACATCATGATTTTTATGTTTAAAAAGACCCGTAACAATTCGATGTCACAGATTATAAACCGAAACGTGAAATTAATCCGCATTCACTTCCAGTGTGGGTTTTTAATTCTTGGTAATAAAGAAAAGGTTTAAGATTTTAAAGTTTAAAGTTTAAAATGGACGATGAAAAGTCTGTGAGAGTTTTTACTGACACACATCAGGGAAGAAATCACGTGCTTTCCAAACAAAAACAAACTCAGCTCTGGGAAGATGAAGCCACCACTTCAAATTCAACCAATTTGTGTACAAAATGTAAACAATTATCCAAATACATCACAAAAAAACAAAACAAACAACAAAAAACAGTTAAATTGACGGGACATTCGGTCTAAAAGTTTACACAACCCTTTAATCATCACTAGGTTGTTTCTGGTGTAAAGAAAAAAAAGCGGAACAAAACCGGTGCCTGAGGGAAATCCTAATTAAAAAGAGAAGCACCAATCCAGGGGCGCCCCATCCTGTACCTGGTGACCTGCCTTCCCGAAGACGTTCGCTCCAACCCTAATTATGCCACCTGACCATCCAATCAAAGTGAAGACTTAAAGCGATGACTGGATTAGGGTTGGAGTTAAAATCTTTAGGAAGGTACATCACCAGGGTCGGGATTGGGCGCCCCTGCACCGAGCGGCCGACGCTACATGAGCACGAGCGCTGAACGGATTTAGGATGATTTTAACCAGCAGACGGAGCTTTGAGCATAAAACTTTCATTTAATTCTTACTTATTTTTTTCTAAATTGTGACCCGCCACAGCAGGGTGTGTATTAAGTGGGAAATTTGAGTTATTGGTGACTGTAGCTGATATCCTAAGCTTTAAAATGATACCAAGTCTTCTAACGTATTGATGGATTTGGAAAAAATAACCAAAACCTGACGGGAATTTTCAGAATTTTAAGCAACCTGGGAGAAAATCACATTTACACCAAGTAACTAATCATTTTCCACTTAATTCCCACTTCGGTGTGACTCCCGCGCCGACATGTTTCATTACAGTGCATTCAGCATTTCATTCAAAAATCCAAAATTAATTCAAAAGTTAATTGAGTTTAACGTTGTTTTTACATTATTACATTAAAGAGAAGAAAAGCTCTGACGCTGCGTGTCTTAAATTAGAACATTACGAAAATCTGAAATCTTATAAGGGGCGTGTGAACTTTACATACCCGCCGTACGTCCTTATATCACCCGCAGTGACGGCAAAGAAATATTAAATATCTTATCTATATATTATATTTACCTTTAAATAATAATTCAGGAATTACATTTAAAACTGCAGCAAAGAAAATACTCCCCTCCGAAACCAATTTCATTAAAACTTGTTCCATTTGGATCATTTATCACATTTAAATACAATTCCTTTTAAAATTCAAGCCATGATGTTTCAGACACACACACACACACACACACACATACACAAATAACAAACATTTAAGGCTAATTCTTTAAATTTAAAATAAAAACTCTTGTTCGAGACCCGATCGCGAGTGAAATGGGCCGTTTAAATAATCCGAATTCAATCATTCTGGAAAAGTGCTCTCGTATCGAACGATCACTGAACCATCAGCAGCTTTTAATCCTGCATGATGAGACCTGAAACAAACTTCAAGCAACAGTATTTAAAAAAAATAAAAATAAAAAAAAAATAAAAAAAGCACTCTTCACTCTGAGGTCAGGCCCCGCCCTGAGCCATGAGTGACAGTGGGCGTGTTCTATGAAGCACATAAATCCTTTCATTCACAAATGAATAATAATAAGAACATAATAAGAAGAATAAGACTTAGTAGTCCATCATTTCTTCGCTTTCGCACCAGTCTGAAGGACCATCTGTTCCAAAATAACGGTCCCCAAAGTTCCCTGAAAAACACCAGCATTACACCATCAACCGGTTATCTCTCGGAGACGTTTCTTTCAATTATAACATGGACGTGAATCTCTTTCACCACATTTTACCACCTTTAAATCA
>JAOUQZ010000024.1:6323029-6333204 GCA_028564935.1 Neosilurus hyrtlii
CTGCCCTGCGATGGCCTGGCGAGCTGTCCAGGGTGTACTCTGCCCTCGCCCAGAGTCGGCTGAGATGGGCGCCAGCGACCCTAATTAGGATTAAGTGGTTCAGAAAATGACATGATATAATAGAATAGAATAGAATAGAATAGAACATAATATAATATATCTGCCAAAAAAAGTTGCCCACACAAACAGGGCATCCGTGGCCTAATGGTTAGAGAAGCGGCTTTGGGACCGAACGGTCGCTGGTTCAATTCCCGAACAAGCAGGAAAAATGTGTGGTGGCCCTTGAGCAACACACCTAACCCCCAACTGCTCTCCGGGCGACCCAATGTGTGTGTCAGTCCACTGCTCCGAGTGTGTGCTCAGTGCGCTCACTTTGGATGGGTTAACTACAGAGGCAATCATTTCCCTTGTGGGATTAATACAGTATATCAAAATCAACAAAAAAGCAAAAATATGTTCCACCTTTATCCCGCTTACAGCGTGTAATCGTAATGCTATTATTTCAACAAACTTAAGCAACAGAACATTTATTTCCGTCCAGTGTCAGGTTAATTTCTCACCAACGTCTCGAATTGATAAGGGAAAAACTGAACCCCTCCATAAATTCTTCTCCAGCACATCCCCAAAACTTTCAGTAGGGTTAAGGTCGGGACTCAGGGGTGCAGATACATATGTGAAAATGATTCCTCGTGCTCCCGGAACCACTCGCTCATTATCTATGATAATTAGTCCCCATTTTATATCGGTACCAGCATTGATGTGACAACCTGTTCATTCACTACATTCAGATCATCAGCCAACTTCAATTTTATTGCCACATTAATGTTGATTATAAGCATGTATCTTTTTGGGTGAGTTTAGCTCGCCCCAATTCGCCAGCGTTTGTGGAATATTAACCGAGATTAACCAAACTTGATCTAATTAAGCATGTTTATTGGGTTAGTGTGCTTCATGGAATTCCTCACTACTCATGAGCTCTAACGTTGGTGGAGAAGGAAGAATCATGGTTTTGATTAAAGTGTTGTTTTATAGAATGGCGTACATTCTCCATCACTCCACCACCTTTCACGGAAATGACTCCGGCTATCACAAGATCACTGAGAATGGGATGAGTCCAGTGGGTCATGGCCACTCCCACAGCCTCTTGGGTGGTCATGGAAACACCAGTGTCCGGGCGGCATTCATCCATGTTCTGGGTGATCTCTTACAGAGTTTTGGGGTGATGGTTGCAGCCATCATTATCTACTTGCGGGTAAATACCTTTGATGTTATACCTGTTCAGATGTTCTTGTACAGCAAAAGTTTGTGGACCCCTGACTATCACACCCCAATCGCAGTTACTACAAAGTTGGAAGCTTGCAATTAAAGAATGAAAAGGTTTTGTGTATTATAATTTCTCTAGGAACTACGAGACCCAGGTCTGTTCCCGCAGAATTTGAGCTCCAGGAAAACCTGTTAAAGTGTGAAGAAAACGTAGAACCCCACTGAACACCTTTGGGATCAATTGGAGGACTGATTGAACCCCAAACCGACATCCCCACATCATCACCTGACTTCCTCAGTAATGCTCTTGTAGGTAAATTAAAACACATCCCCAATACCATCCCTCAAAATCCCTTCGGCCACGCCCCAAAATCCCTTTGGCCACGCCCCAAAATCCCTTTGGCCACGCCCCAAAATCCCTTAGGCCACACCCCAAAATCCCTTCGGCCACACCCCAAAATCCAATAGCAAGTATTTTCAAAGGAGCAGAGTTTATTAAAGCAGCAGTCACTTGCCGGACAGCATAACCTGCGTCTGACAGAGAGCAACATTTTAAGTCTGTTTCTTGTTCGGCAAATGGGTTCCTTGTCGGGCGAGATTCATTCAATCTGGCAGAACATTTTCTGCATGCACAAAACATGGAATGGACTCCACCAGGAAAAGGCGTCCACTGGTTGTATGGTTGCTTGAAACTCATTTGTTCCTCGTCCTGTAGTTGCTAGTTCATATCCGCTGACGTCCGGTGGACCTGACTCGTGGCCGGACCATACCTGGCCTGCAGGGGGCGAGCCGGAGGTGTGCTGAACATGTTCAGTGGATGATCACTTACAAGTAACAGGTCTTCGCTGGGTCTAACACGGACAGAGACGTACATCCTCCGGGGTACCGTGAGAGTCCCGAGCAGCACCAGAGATGTCTTTCGCCACCAGAACCTTTTCTTTCAAAGAGTTTCTAGAAATGGGAATGGGATTCTCAATAAGAAAATCGTAGTGATGGTTAGATGTGCACAAACTTTTGTCCGCATCATGTAAAAGTATTCCTGAGAACAGATCTGGGGAGAAAAGGTCTTGTTATAGGATACGATACCTTAAAAAAATGTTTTCTCTGTTGTAGCCTGAATACAAAATAGCTGATCCCATTTGCACCTTCATGTTCTCTCTGTTCGTCCTGGGGACCACAGTCACCATTCTCCGGGATGTCTTCCGCATCCTCATGGAGGGTAGGTGTGTTTCAGTGCTTCGTTTATTTTTGAGATGCTCATGAAATGCATGGTTTAGTTGAGCCATTAAAACAATCTGGATGGCCAGTGAAGGGGTGAGAGTTGGTTCTCTATCATGAGTTTGAATCCCAACAATCCCAAAACCATCAGAGTCCAGAAATCAAAGCAGTAAAATCGTCCACGCCATCTCGGTGTGAGGGGAATACCGTAACGTTAGCTAGAGGAGGTTTGTTTGGGTGACACTGTAGTTCCTCGTGTTGTGTGTGTGTGTGTTTTCTTTTAGGTGCCCCCAGAGGGATTAAGTTTAACTCTGTGAAGGAGGTTCTACTCTCCCTAAAATCTGTAAAGGCTTTGCACGGTCTGCACTTGTGGGCTCTAACAGTTGGACAGACCCTGGTTTCAGTCCATGTGGCCATTGGTAAGACATCTGTACTTCACTTCAGAGATGTCTTCAGCCCTGATCCTGGAGATCCTCCTTCCTGTAGGTTTCATCTCCAACCAACATCTAACCACCTCTTGGAGCTGCTTAAGAACTTAGTAAGGCAGTAGTCAGATGATCAGTTGAGCATGATTAGGGCTCGAACCAAAGTCTTTAGGAAGGTACGTAGCTCTCCAGGAACAGGGTTGGAGACTCCTGACTTGGACCGATATTAAAACACTGTAAAACATCAGTGATGTGGGGACCCATGTGCCTGCTATATATAATCTTTTTTAATGTATTTGTTTGATTAGAGGAAAACGCTGATCCTCAGAGTGTCCTAAAGGAAGCTACCGAGATCCTACAGACCAAGTTTGGTTTCTGCAGCACCACCATCCAGGTAGAACCCTACAGTGATGACATGGCCTACTGCACTATGTGCCAGGATCCCATGGACTAACATCATTTGCTGAGGAATGTCATGCCTGAAGTGGTCGGTCCAAAATCTGTATAAGTGTACACTGTTTATGACTTTGTTGGAAGTCTGTGTCCAAAAATGCTGCTGGTGCATTAATTAGGCACTTTTTTTTTCTTTTTTTAACATCAGTAATGTTTGTTATAAATACATGCGGAGATACTGCCATCCTCTCACATTCCCTCTCTTCTATTAACCTGTGCTTCACCGGCTTCCCGTAATAAACTGTACATTCATGTGTACACACGGTTAATATTCCGGAGAACTGAAGAGGAACACGCCGTGCCCGTTACTGACCAGGAGGCAGTTCCGTAAATCTCACATCCTACTGAACACTGAGAAGAACCACAACAATGACACTCGGAGATTTTTTATTTTTGCTCTCTTCCAAATGGAGATCAGACACAACGGCCCCTAATCATCAAAGTTTCAAATCTAACACGTGCAGTAACTGTTTCTCCGTTAATCCATTTCGCGTTCAGATTCTCGACAGGATCGAAACTCGTACCTCATTGGAGCGCCTTTCATTTTCATTGTTAGTAAAACATTTCAGGACTCGATAATAATAATAACTCGTTACACCTCCGAATGACTCAAAGGTACATTTATATACAGTTCATTTTCTGAAGTGCTTATTCCTAATTAGTGTCGTGGGGAGGCTGGTGCCCATCTCAGCCGACTCTGGGTGAGGGTGGGGTACACCCTGCACAGCTCGCCAGGGCATCACACATACAACCATTCACACTTACACCTAGGGGCAATTTGGAACAGCCGATTAGCCTACTGTGCATGTCTTTAGACTGCGGGAGGAAACCGGAGTCCCCGGAAGACACCCACACTGGGAGAACATGCAAAAACGCCACAAGGAAACCCCTCGCTGAATCTGGGACTCAAACCCAGCACCTTCTTGATGTGAAGCGGTTGTGTTAACCACTACACCAAAACGATCTGAGATTTGAGGAAATATAAACTGAGCTTTAAATACAAACCAACAAAAACAATCAACCACAGTAGAGAAAACAGGAAATAATTGGGATGAGTCACGTCTGCTTCCGCGTAACATTCGCAGGTTGAGTGATCCAGACGTGGTTTATTACTGGGACTGTTAACTTGAGATAAAGAACGTATGCGTACAATCTGAGGCGACTCCGAGTGCAGCCACACTGCCAACATGTGTGACGACGACATTCCAGTGAAAAGCTCGCTGCTGCCGTGTCCCGGCTTTATCCCATGAAAGGGACTCGATCACAATGCTAATATCACTAATAAAGGGTTGAAAATCATTAGGAACCATAAACATCATGTGACATCATACCATCCAGACCTCACAGACCCACAATGTCCCTATTTGCTTTTTTGTATTGTTAAAAGGGGCGTGGCAAGCACCTTATGTGGACAGAAAGTGTATAATTTTACCCTTTCCAAAGAGAAAAACCTGAATGTAGAACATATTTTTAACTCCGACATCCCAGTAGGCGACTGTGATTAATAGGGTTGATTTTATACTAACACCCTTCCGGAATATTGTCACTCCGTCACATTTTCCTTTATTCATCAAAGTCACGGCCAAATCTGATCAAATAACCAAAATACACAGACTCCACCGACTTGTCTGTGTCTGTGAGCGACCTCTCCTCTCGTTAAGGAAATAAATAGCCCACAGGGGTCCAGACGCTCCCACCGAAAAGACCATTTCATAACATGCCAATACAGAAAAATGTTGTCCTTCCTTGGATCACTTTTGGTAGGTACGAACCACAGCGTACCAGGAACACACCAAAAAAATCCGGAGATGTTCTCATCCAGCCGTCCAGTCAATTCTAGTCGCTCAGATCTTTGCAGATTTTTTTTTTCTGCTTCCAACACGTCGACTTCATGAACGGAATATTCACTGATTGCGTAATATGGTAAATCCCACGCCACGCCACTGAAGCTGATTCCTCACCCATGTCCAGAATGATGTCCAGCTGTTTTATGAATCGGACACAGATTCCACACAGTCGATGCTGTGCTCAGTCCTGTGACTTTGACGAATAAGCGCCGTTATCTCCAGTTGATATGCAAATCCTGCACTTGTTGTTGTTGTTGTTGTTGTTGTTGCGCTTTCAGCTCTGCTTTAAAGGGTTTTAATATCATGGGCTGCAGTGTAAGAAAAAAATAAAAATACAAACTAAATGTACTCGATGTTTCATGAAATACCAAAACAATGCCGGGCACGCTTGCATGAGTGCCGTTTAAAACCTTATTTAAAAAACTGCCAATCATAAGATTTCTTAATGAACGGACCTCACTGTCTCGCTGAAGTACTTTAATTATTAATGAATATTTAATCACTTTTGATAAAATTATATTTTACATGTAAACGTTCGACCATGCCATGATGGACAAGTGATGAAAGATGGACCAAGAAATAAATCTGAATATTTTTATAATGCGCTGCACTTATATATACTGTATGTTCCACACGGGCACTGATGGCTGTAGAAGGTTCTAGAAGGTCTTAGTGGAGTATAAGCCATCGGTTTTCACCAGATAATTCACAGCGTGGAGGTAAAGGTGTCTCCGTGCTTAGAGATGTGCTTGGAGCCCTGGTGAGAGATTTCCGTGTCGGTTTTCAGATGAGAGTTCCTGGATCCGAATTAGAGCCGAAGTGAAGAATTCCATTCGCTACTGTTACTGAGGTGTTTGTTTTCCCCATGAAAAGAGAAGAGCGCAAACCTTTGCCAAGTCAAACCATGAGGTCTTCCTTGTTCAAAGCTCTGGCTCTGGTATAAATTTAATAAAATCCACAAACCTTTTTGCGTTTCCCTGCTAAACCGACAGTCGCACCTCGCCAGACATCGTTAACGGACGTCTGAAGGAGAGAAAAATTCTCAATCCATTCGCGTGCGTTTCTCGTCTATTTCTCATTTAGCGAATGGGTTCCTTGTCAGGTTCTGGCAGAAAACTTGGAACGGACTCCACGGGTCATACGTGTCTGTTGGCTGTACGGTTGTTGTGCTCTCAGTGTGCATTTTATTTGGAAATAATAAAATTCCTCATCCTGTACTTGTCAGTTTGAGTCCGGTGAAGTTTGGTGGCGCCGACTCACAGCTAGACCACCTGATATGCCGCGGGTGAACTGTTGGTGTGAGGAACATGGCGCACGTGTTCAGTGTACGGGAGCTCAGGGGAACTGATGAGTAACGGATGTAGAACAGAAGTCTACAGGACAAAACAGACGGCTTCAGGATAAGTACAGTATAACTTCCGTATATGTACCGGACCTTCATCAGGTCTGAAACAGACAGAGACGTACATCCTCCAGGGTAGCGCGAGAGTCTAAAACAGCAACAGAGACAACCTTCACCACCCGATCATTTTCTTTCACAAAGTTTCTCTCCGTCAGACGTCCGTTTACGCTCTCCGGTGAGGTGGGACCTCTCCATGATAAACACACAAACGATCCGAGGGTAAAAACCTAATTACAGTTGAACACTGTCGGCGAAAACTCCCACAAAAACCAGAAGTGATTAGCGAGGGAGGAACATCAGCAAAAAACACCAACATGACTCTATGTAGTAATTCTCTGAAAAAGGATTCTTATAAAGAATAAACTCATGATTTAAGGCAGAATGTTAATCAGTTATGCTTTTGATGTCCGTCTGCGTCTGTGTTATACCGTGTAAATCGTCCCAATGTGCTGCTCCCAAGAGTGTGTGTGTGTGTGTGTGTGTGTGTGTGTGTGTGTGTACATTTTGAATATTGTATAAAAGTCCTTGGTGTCAATGTCGTCATTTGTCAGAACATTTAATAAAGTGAGCTTTTTGTAAACCAAATAAAATAAACAGCACAAAAAAACCCTGTGAAGTTTTTCGTTAAGAGATCAGTGTGTGTGTTACATTTATAAAAAAAATCAACTGAATAAATAAAAGGACTGAAAACAAAAGCGTCTCCCAGCACTGAGGTCGACTCTCTCATTAGTGAGTTTAAGTTGAACACCACGCTGTCAGTGTCACCGGCGTCTCTTCAAGCGTGTGGCTGCAGGAGTTAATTATCCGAGTGGTGAAATTAAAGGGACGGAGAACGAGGCAGGTGTTCAGCAGCATCACACACAGCGCTTACCTTTGCATTAAAGGCAGGATAGGTCTTTTTTTTAGTTCACACACTACTTCTTAATTATTTTTACATCTCGATCAGTGAATAAATCAAATAATAAAAAATATCCATCGCCTGTGTCAGTTGCAGGGTTGTAAAAAAATCTGAAAAATGATTGGATGTGCCCGTGTACCTGCTCTATATACAGAAGCTGCCTATTTATGCGCACACACACACACACACACACACACACACTTCACTCAGCAACTGTCCCCCCATCAAGCCAAAGAAAAGCATGTTACACCGAGCCATGGCCATAATCACTTCTATTGTCACTTCCGGGGGGCTTGATCGCACCTCTGCAGAGACACTTCAAGGCTAAAAAGCTGAAGAATTTGGCCAAAAATTAGCCATGGATCGAATGAGGTGGGGTTTCCCTTTCAGTCCTTTACATACTCTGATGTAAGCAGATTTAGCACTAGCATTTGTGCTAACTGTATAGCATGCTAACCCCTAAGCTCGCTGATGCTAACTAGCTAGTAACATAGTAACGTATTCATTTTATTTACTAACTGCCACTACATCCAGCTTTTAAAAAATATTATTTGAATAAAATGACATGGTAGCATCAGCTCACCCTCTTCAGGGATAAGTATCACACCATGCACCACCTACTAATTTATTTTGTTAGAATATTTTGGAAAACAAAATACATGGTGCAAAATCTACATCGTAAATAGAAGCTGCCGACCAGATGTGGCCGAATTCCCACGAACAGTTAAGGAGGAGTTGATGAAAGAAAAGTGTAGGTGGACGACAGCAGACATGAGATGTGACTCCTATATAATCGCTCCAGCTTCACTGGCAGGCGACACACACATGATGGATACAGTATGAATCGATCCAGGGAACCTTCCAGAAAAGACTATTTACGTTATGTGTTTGTTATTAGAACGAGTGGTGAAGAATTGTTCTCCTGACAGAGAGAGGAGAGGAACAGGAAGGAATATTTCATTACTTTTAACACAGAAATATGTTAAATAAAACCAGGAAAACCCCCCAAAAAATCCCAATCCTGGAAATGATCAAAAAATATTTTGCTGATTTTTAATTTTTTTATTAGGACATGAATAGCTTATACAAAATACTTCACACGTTTGTGAGAGATTTGCATAAAATAAAAGAAAACCTGGAAAATCTTTATTTCAGAAAAATTCTCTCACAGCTCCAAAGTGCTGTTGATCAACATGACAATTTCTTTACTGTACAACAGAGCAGTGAATAAAAACCAAGAATATAAAAACTTCCACAAACTTTATCAAAATAGCGCCTCTTTTCCAGTTTCCAAAATAAGTTAGGATTTTTTTAAAATCTGAGAAGTGAAGAGTAAAAACAAAGAGATAAACTCCACTATAAGGTCCATATCGGCTGATCAGAAGTGTTCGCATGGCTTTATTTCAGGGCGTCTACGACACGCGCACCGTCTCCGCCTTGCACTGGTGTACAGCGGTAGGAGATGGATCTTTTTCCTGAGAGCGGAACATGGTGCTAAACTGGGCCTGGGCCTCGTTAATGAGTTTCTCTTTGACCGGTCCATCCAGGCCTCGAAGACAGTGAACACGCACCAGGCCCGACTGCCCAGCGGAGAGCACCCAGATGTGAGCGTCCATGTTTGGGTTGAAGCAAACCTGAAGGAGAAGAAGTGTAACACAGTGCAGTTATTTTTTTGGAGAAAAAGGGAACTCATTTTACTTTCAATTTCCAGGTACAGTGTTGCTAAAAACTGTGCAACCCCTTTAGAATTAGATGATAGACTATCAAGCTTCGGATCCGGGTCGATGCACCCAGCCGTCCGCAGCCGAGAGTCCGTGGGAGCTAACTGGCTGAGATCTCGCGGAAGGAAGGGATGGCATACATTCTCCTCCCTTGTCATGCACACAAGGGGGCGGACATCGATTTCCCCTCCGAGCGCGTTAGGCTGCTCCTGAATGCACATGCTCAAGCAGTTCTGCAAGATGAGGGTGGTAGCATCATGTGTCACAGAGAGGAAACATGCTTGCTTATGCCCCTCCCTGATTGGTGGGAGGAAACACTGAGAATTGGCCATGGGAAGAAGAAAGAAAGAAAGAAAAAAAAAGCAAAGGACAAAATAATAAAATATATATACTACTGTAAAGCTGGAAAAGTCCACCAGCCTCCATCAGTCCACCGTCAGACTGATGGGGGAACTTTAAGATCATTGTTCCCCTCTCCAGGACTGGACCGATCCTGGGGAGGTTCTAAGCAGCTCAAGGCCTTTCTCACATTGGCTAATGTTCACGAGTTCACCATCAGAAAAAGACTGAACAAAAACAGTGTGCACGGCAGGGTTACGAGGAGGGAGACACTGATCTCTAACAGGAACATTGTTGCCCTTTAACAGTTTGCCAAAATTTATAAAGTCAAACCAGAATACAGTTGGAAAAATTCTGCAAATGGATGAGACCGAAATAGAACTTTTTGGTTTAAATGTGATGCGTTATATTTGGAAACAAAAGTAAAAAAAACACTCCATTCTGGCACCAGAACCGTAACCCATCTGTGAAACATGGTGGTGGTGGTGGTGTTATCATGGTCTGGGCCTGTTTTGCTGCATCTGGGCCAGGATCATTCATTCATTCATTCATTTTCTGAACCGCTTAATCCTAATTAGGGTCATGGGGAGGCTGGCGCCCATCTCAGCC
>JAOUQZ010000024.1:6371201-6381628 GCA_028564935.1 Neosilurus hyrtlii
CCTTTTTACTCCTCCAACACAAATCTGTTAATAAACGGCACGAACGGATCAAAATCCTGTACCTGTACATGTTAACTGGGGCCCTGATGACATCATCATTCTAAGTCTCAGTTTTCAAATAACTGCCAATAAAATCGTTAAAGCAGAAAATATCGGCCTGAGACTTTATACACAGAAAAATATTAATCTGGAGACTGGAATAAGAACAAGTTTTAAAAAGTGCTGTCTTCTCCTTTACGAGGTAATAAGTAAGTATTAAGAAATTATTTCAATTTAAATTTCATGTGTTGTTTTGATTTGTTTTGAACCGAGCCTCTGGAATTCATTACCTGCTCAAATTTCTGCTTCCACAACAAGGATGAAACGAGTTTTCCAGTCCCTGGCTGATGCATAGCAGCCATTGCATATGTTTCTGTGTTCTTCCTCTGTTTGGAGCAGAGTAATGCCAGGGTTGCCTTGGTACTGAGGCTGAGTGGGTTTGGGTTGTAGGAGCTGACACACCAAGATCCATAAACTGAGGTCAAGGGGGTTATCTGAGAGTAGTTTGGCTTCGTGTAATTTAGGTAGCACCAGCTAACACTTGTTGTCGTGCGGAGACTGGGGAATTGAAAGAACTGATCAACGTCTGCCAAGTCAGTGAGCAGGAGAGTGCTCCCACATCCAGCACCACCTTGACTGGCAGCAAGTTGGACCAACATATTCACTGGGATCTTGGTCTGCTTCAGATCATCTTGAGTGTCACTTGAAGAGATCATTGATTCAGGGTCTGAGGTGCCTTCTGGCGGGGATTTGTCTACATCGAGCTCATCTGGGGACTCTGCTCGTTTAGAAGTGTTCATCACAATTTGTAGAGGCGGAGTAAAGCTTTCCTTGTGTGGCACATCAGACGTGGAGGAGAATAGAGATGATGGGTAATTAGCTGGCGGCGACGAGGACATCCTCTCCAGATCATCTACGTTGTCTCTCTTTGAAACATCGGGTTGTGGTGAAACGTTGCCATCATTTCTTGCA
The DNA here is from genome assembly GCA_028564935.1 of Neosilurus hyrtlii. Classification (NCBI taxonomy): domain Eukaryota; kingdom Metazoa; phylum Chordata; class Actinopteri; order Siluriformes; family Plotosidae; genus Neosilurus; species Neosilurus hyrtlii. Next base: position 6,372,213 of record JAOUQZ010000024.1, read on the forward strand.
CTTGAATTGCTTAGCTCGACGGCACTTAGCTCTTTTACAATTTGACCATACATCTTTTCCTCCTTAATCCGTTTCTGTTGCTTGGTTCCAATAAAAAGTTCTAGACTACTGGCTGGTGACAACATTCTCTTACTACCTCCAATACTAGAGGAAGCATCTGTAGTTGAGATAGTTCCTGATGTCAAGGACAGTGGTATGCCAGTGTTCAGTCTTCCAGGTAATGGTTCAGGAACTTTCCAAAGTGGATACTGCAAAGATCCTTCTGGATGACCTAATATTTTGGATAAACTGAACCCTACTTGGTGTTTTGAAGATATGCTCATAAATGAACTAGTAGATGTATTGTCTGAGCCTATTAATCTAAGAGAAGGACTCTGAGCATGAGTAGCAAGAATTTGTGAAACACTCGTGTACATAACACTACCGTATGATGGCACATTTGTTTGAATTCTAACAGGAACAAGCATTCCAGGAAGTGAAGACTGTAAACCTGCACTCTGAGTGGGAAAGCTTGGCTGAATTTGCTGCAAGAAAACGGAGTTTGTAGTGAGCACCTTTGACGACGTGCCAATAGTTTGTGGAGAAGCTCTTGAAACGTAAGGATATGTCTGATTTGTCCCATCAGTATTAGACTCATTTTGCACCTGTATTTGATGAAGAGGTTGGTGGGATTTCTGTAGATTAGGCTGCGGATTTGGTGGTCGGATATGTAATTTCTGCAGCTGATGGATAGCCTGGTGCTGCCTGGGTCTTGTTGGGTCAGTATACCAGACCACTGTCTGACTTAATGGTGAGGATGGTGGAAGCGAGGAGTGTTGCACTACATCTTGGCTCATGTGCTCATGTATCGAGGCCTCGCTGTCCGTTGACAGTTGACCTGGTAAGCGTGGCGACTTTTGCAAATCATCTGATTGGCTGTCTTCACTCATGCTCTGCTGGAGCAAGTGATATGGGCCTCTTTTTTGTCTTACGAGATCACTTACAAGGTGAGTCGCTGTGCCTTGCCAAGAAGAAGGTAAAGCATGGGGATCAGAAAGCTCTTGTTTAATGTTTATCTCAGAATATTGCTCTTGAGGTGCAACTTCAGGATAGACGCTTAGAGACGCCTGTCTAACCAGATACCCACGTCTACGTTCCTTCATGGATGATGCACTGGCATACATTTCCCCTTGTCTTGAATTGGGTGACAGACTTCCATAATCAAATGATTTGCTACGAGTTTCTGGCATCTCAGTAGGTAAACCACAAGGTGACTGCTCTGATGAGGAGCGACGCATCTCCTTGTGATGGCCTGGTATTGACAGAGAATGACCACTCCCTGGTACAGTTAAAAATTCGGACTGTTTGCTAAAATCATCTTGCTTTATTGGTGAAACTGACTTCATGCTTTCCTCTCTGTCGAATGACATGGAAAGGCTTGAGCTATGAGACAGGTTGCTCTCTTGACTAGGACTCCTTGACAGACTGGTACAGGTGGACTCAAAGCTCGATTCACCAGACGAGTGCTCTATGTCTGCAAGACGCAAACGTTTTTTCTTTGGGGGCAATTTTTCTGCTGGGAGTTGGGATAGAGTTTCACTCCTCTGTGGCCACTGGAATTCCTCCACATGTTTCTCTGGTTCCTTCGCTGGCACCTCTGGTTCTTTTTCTGGTTTATCTGGTTCTTCTGTGACTCTAATTTCAGGTACTTGAATGTTGGGTTGCCGTACAAGTTTGTGAGGCATGTGATATTGCTGACTAGGTGAAGCGGATGAAGCTAATTCACTGTCACTGTGCTGTTGATGCTCCATGCTCTCGGACCTCAGAATAGAGTCAGGACTCTGCACATCATCAATGTTCTCATGGTCAGACTGTTCAGAGAGTTGGCCAAAAGGCTTTTCTGGCTGATATGATGGATGTTCAATTGACTCAGTCTTTTCAAATGAGTTTGGCCTGCTAAGCAAGTTGGTATGCTGAATAACAGATATTACATTGACAGCTGCCTTTCGTTCTGTATCTTGAACAAGCACAACATCCTCTGGACACATGCCAGCAGCTTTATCGAAACTTTCGAATGAATTGTAAACACTGTACATAGATCCTCTACCTGTGTGGGCAGCCAGTAAAGTCTCCTGACTTGCTTGTTTTGGTTCATAGTCCCCAGACATTTCCAGAGAGGCACTTTTCACGTCATCATACTGCCCAGGGCAATCCTCCTCATCGCCAACACTTTTTTCTTTACGACGTTTTCTTGTGGTCATCTCTGACATTCCCACCTTAGTACCATAGCCGCCGTATGCTGTGCGCATTTCAGGACAAGCGAGTTCTGATCCTGAGCCTTTGAACTCAGACATCAACTGTTCTCTGTCCCCCACCTTCATTGTTGAGAATGGATCTGCCATTTTGCCATAGTTCTCAGATTCCCCATGCTCAAAAGCAGCCTGCCTCCTTAGCCTCCTTAAACCTGCTGCTCCTGGATAAAATACATCATCAGGAGACATCATTTCATCAAAGGAGTGACTTCCTCTCAGAGCTGATGGAACATTAAGATTGGTAGGGGGTGGTGTTGGCATCGAGTTACTTCTTAAAAGAGGGCCTGTCTCAGAAGGAGCCTCTAGGAGAGAGCCTCTCGGGTATTGCTTTGGGTCACAAGCAGCAACTATTTGTGATTCAGTGAAAGGTTCTCTGAAAAATACCTGATGTTCTGATATCTTCCCCATTTCCATTTCTATCACAGCAGATTTGTTTTTTGGGTCAGGACTTGCCGTGGCAGTCATTCCAATTGTAACTGGATGTCTAGACCTGGAGATGGGTCTGTAATACCAAGATCTTCCAAACATAATCTCTTCATATGTTTTCGCATTGGTGTTAGGGGGACTAATTTGCTGATCAGCACTTTCTGAACGAGAAAAATATCCTGAATCGGTGCTGCCTTTGCTGTGTGGGCTCAACAGATTCACTGACTGCTCCGAGTCCTGGCCTCTTTTATCAGTGAGTCTTAAAGCAAGCCTCTGTTTGACTGTATGCGATTCATCCCCCTGCACTATCCCTCTAATATTGGATGCCTTGATGTCTGTGAATGGTGTGCACTCTATGGTCGCTGATGTTAGCCCCTGTTTAGGAACAATCAAAATAGGCACTTTCATAGCTGCGATGGCCATCTCTTCTGCTGAGTCTGCATATGCAGGTTCACCACCTTTATCTAAAGTGCTTTTGTCAGAGTCAAATGATATCTGGGGTATGGAGCTACTTTTCTCTGGGTACATGGCACCTTCTGCAGTTTCTTCATCCGTGTCTGTACTTTGATCTCCATCAGATTGTACCTCTGTTTCACCAACTGAAGATGCTTGATCAATATCTGTGCGAGTCGCCAGCTCAGAGAAGGGAACAAGTCCCGCTTTAATGGCATGGGCATGAGATTTCCTGTGCTTATATAAATTGCTCTTAGTTTTGAAAGAAAACCCGCAGGGTTCACATGGATACGGCCGTTCCCCTGTATGCGATCGTATGTGCTTTTTAAGCACGCTGGGCTTCGCGCATGCCCTTCCACAGTACTGGCAAATGTACTTGCCTGGCTTCTTAGGCTTCTGTTCCTTCTTATGTCCTTCCTCTTTTTGTTCAGAGCCTTGCTGTGAATAATGGCAAAAAGCACTAGGTAAACTTGGTGACTTCTGACGAGGGAAAGCTCCGTGAGAACGTGAGTGCACAGAAAACATATCGTCTTGGGGCAGAGACTGCAATTTGCCTGGGAAAGGCCAAGCATGGGGCTCCAAACCAGGTTGTGACTTTGTGCTGGTAAGGAAAGGCTTCTGCATGGGCTGCTGTGGGTACGAATGTTGTAACTGATAAGAATAAGACCTGGGAAAAAATTTACTTTCTGCAGATGACTGAGACTTTGAACCTAAAAGCAGCTTTCCAGAAGCTGCGATAACCGTCCCACTGACACCACTTTGCAAACTTTCTGCGTAAGTGCTTTCTTTTGTACCAGTACATGGCTCTGAGGCCCACTTTCTTTGTAAGGAGTTTTTCTCATGTGGGTCTTTGCTGCATTTTTGTCCAGCAGCTGTGCCATGTGGCTCCATTATTCCGTATCTCAGTTGGGTTTCTCAAGGTTATTTTATTAAATTGCATTCAAATCTATTGTCATTCCAGATGATTTACTAACAATGACACTTAAACAAAAGGTCGTCCATTTCCATTTTCTGAAATAATCCAGATTTGAATTGGTAATGATGCCTTTTTAGAACCAGCAGCTAAACCTCTTTCCATCGATTATTCTTTTGGCTTGGTTTTACTCATTGATCCATTTAGTTTCATCCAAGACGTCGTCTTCTCTTCTGTTCTCTTCAAGTCTTCTCAAGTATCTACAAAAGACAACAAGATAGCACACTATTATGTTTACATTTTACAAACAATAACCATAGTGCAGTTAATACGCACTGTTTAAAATCAAACATGAAATTATTTATATTAAACACACAGAATGTTCTGTAAGAGCTTGCTAGTGTAATTAGCATGTCCAATGTTGTCAGTGATATGAAACACAGAAGCCGCCTCCGTTTCTCAAGTCACCATTAACAAGCATGCCCACTCGTTTTCTAAAAAGGCACACACGTCTAAAAATAGCCTATGGAACACGAGTGACGTTAATGTCAGATGTGTGTGGGCGTCTAAAGGCAAGACTATGAAGAAATGATGCTGTGCTCATTTATCTGCTGTTTTTCTGCTCAGCGTGTATCGAGACTTAAAAGTAAACATGTAAGACCTTCCAAACGATTTTTTTAAATTACACTCGACGTTCTATAAAGTTTGAACTACATTATGTTCCCAAATGTACACTACAATACAGTCTTTGTTTGTGACACACTGAAACCGAACATGTTCTGCCCTATGTGGGTTTTTTTTTTCTCATCTCAGTGGAATGGTGAGGAAACTATGTGGCACCGGAGTCTGGGGGCCGGAGTGAGCTCTAAAAATAGCACAGCAGAAAAGCCAGTGGTTTTCATACTACCTTTAACTTATTGTTTGTTTTGTTTTCAGTTCCTTCCATTCCTGACACAGGAAAATATGTGCTTACAAAACCAAGAATCATGAGCTTGAACCCACAAGCAGCAGCAGCAGAACAGTTTCGGGTTTTGGTGGAAAGCAGCTTTGTGCAGTTTTATATATATATATATATATATATTAGCACACTGATATGTTGTTGGAGAGCCTTTAGCCTTGATAAGAGCACACAAACTCCATGGTACTCCATGGCCCAGCAAAATTAATGTGGCAATAAAATGAAGTCAGCTGATGACCTGAATGTACTGAATGAGCAGGTTCTCACTCAAACAGTGAGCGAGTGGTTGAGAGAACATGAGGAATCATTTACACATGCATTGGCACCCCAGTGTCCTGAACTTAACCCTAGTGAAAGTATCTGGGATGTGCTGGAGAAGACTGTTTCGATTTTCCCATCAATTCAAGATATTAGTGTGAAATGAACCCAACTCAGGATGGAAGTAAATATTATGTTACTTAAGTTTATCAAAACAATACCATGGAGACTACACGCTGTACTCAAGGATAAAATGGGGCACCATCTCCATTCACACACACACACACACACACACACACACACACACACACACACACACACACACACACACACACACACACACATACACTCACTCTCTCTCTCTTACACACACTCTCACACACACACATACACTCTCTCACCTCACACACATACTCTCACACACACACACACATACACTCACTCTCTCTCTCTTACACACACTCTCACACACACACACACACAAAATCGCACGCACTGTTTTTAGACATTAGACCGAAGGATTCCTGCGCTAACAGTGTGCCGTGTGCCGTCCGCTACCTACAGTCATTTCCTTTAAGCCATCATCCTCATGCTCTTTCTTCTAGTGTCATTCCGCAGTATTACAGTGATCTCTGTGATCTCTGCTGCTTTTTTTACAGTAAAAATGAGGGTCAGTGGTGGTTCCAGCACTGATGGTGCCGCTCAGAGAATGTGCTGACTGTCAGTGTGCATTAGAAAACATTTCCTTCTGTTGTTCCTGCCCTTCAACACACTTTAGAACGATGAGCTGGTATTAAAAAAATAAATTAAAATAAATACAGCACAAGCTGGAGAAACAGAATTTAGCAACTCTATGCACTTTTTCTTAAATCCAGGACAAAAATAAGTGTGTGTGTGTGTATGTGTGTGTGTGTGTGTGTGTGTGTGTGTGAGAGAGAGAGAGAGAGAGAGTGTGTGTGTGTCACATATATATCCTGTGTGTCAGTATACACACACTGTGAAAAAAAAATTACGATTACAGAAAAGAATGAGTAAGTGGAAAACACACACACACACACACACACACACGTGTACACACACACACGTGTACACACACACACGTGCACACACACACACGGATGAGTTATTGTTGAAGAATTATGAAATGTGTTCTGTCGGTTCTGTACTTTGAAACTTTTCCTCTTTATTTTATATTAAATTTAATATTTTTGCAGCGCCGAGTTCAGATCTGCGTCTCTGTTACACTGTAAACGGATAAAAATGCCCCGCGTCTCGGCTTTACGTTGACCCGGAGGTGAAAGCATGGTGTGTGGGGACCTGGTGCTTTGCTGTGTGGAGGACGATCTGTGGTGTAACTGATGAGGCAGGCTGAAGGATGCAGATCTCAGGTTTCATCATTTCTCCGGCTCACCCCAGTGAAGAGGTACAGGACATCATTACCTCGCAGAAGAGGTTAGGTTTTATCCACGGTCGGTTTGTGTGCTTGTTGGCAAGAAAAGTAATGTTTGGATTTTAATAAAATTTCTATCAGAAGTGGACAAGAGAGGCAGCATTCAATTTTGGAGATGATTCTGGATGCAGGAATTTTTTAACATAGTGAGGTAAGAGAATTCTGTGTCCGCGGTGGTGAGAACCAGTGCAGGAAGTATCATGTTTTCAGGTTCTTGTAAACGTGATATCTCAAGAAAGCTCTGAGGGATTTTTTAAAAACTTTGCACAAATGTCCACCCTGAGAGGATGAACTGCTTAGATTTTTAAAGTCATGGGTCAAAGGTCAAGGTCGTTCTTGTAAACGTGATATCTCCAGGACACTTTATGGAATTTTCTTCGAATGTTGCATAAAAGTCATCTCAGACTCAAGGATCAGATTTCTCACAGGTCAAAGGTCAAAGTCACTGCGGGCTCACGTGGACCATTCTTATGAACATGATATCTCAAAAGCACTTTAAAGGATTTTCTTCAAAATCTGCACAAGGATGAACTGGTTAGATTTTGGAGGTCACAGGTCAAAGGTCAAGGTCACTGCAGCCTTACTACGTGAAGGCATCTGCATATGTGATCTGCATACTTAACAAATTGTCTCCAGACAGCCGGTGTGACTTTAAAATCATCAAAACAATGGAATGCAATGGAACCAGTGTTTGTGGAATCCCATTTTATGTTTTCTGTGCGGTTTGTTGGCTTGTTTGGAGGTCGTAGAGTAGGACACTCAGACAGTATGTGCTGCAGTGTCTGCGTCAGTCTCTCACGCGCTGATGAATATGAGGTAGGTGCGTGTCTTTCCCCACCCAGTCCGATTGCGGTTGGGCCGTACCCAGGCCTCGCGGCCTAGCTGGTGGCGCCTGGGCTCCAAACGGGCTGGAGGGACTTATTGAGCTTGATGTCCCTACTGCTTGCTGTCTCCAGATGGACATCCCCGTGTGACAGTAATTACACAAACTATGACGTCTGTTTGTTCGCATGTTAAGAAGGACTGCACAAAAACTACCAATCTGATTTCCATTGGCCAAGAAATGACAATTCGGAGCAGATCTGAGACATGAAGCAGATTCATGTATTTATTTGCACTTTTGCATGTTCACATCGTGCTTGCATGAGTTTCGTCCAGGTTCTCTGGTTAGTAGGAGCAGAAGCCTAAGTGTGAGTGTGAGTGTGAGACCTGCAATGTCAAGCTGTTTTCAATGTAACCCGCCTTCACCCAGAGTCGGTTGAGATGGGCTCCAGCCTCCCAATGACCCTAACAGGAGTATGAAGGAATGAATCAATTAATGAATGAATGAATGAATGACGGAATGATGGAATGAATGAATGAATGACGGAAGAAATGAATGAATGAAGGAATAAATGAATGAATAAAGGAATAAATAAATGAATGACGGAAGAAATGAATGAATGAATGAAGGAATAAATGAATGAATAAAGGAATGAATGAATGAATAAAGGAATGAATAAATGAAGGGATGAACGAATGAATGTATGAATGAATGAATGACGAAATTAATGAATGAATGAATGAATGAATGAATGAAGGAATGAATGAATGAAGGAATAAATGAATGAATGAAGGAATGAATGAAGGAATGAATGAATTAATTAATTAATTAAAGGAATGAAGGAATGAATGAATGAATTAATTAAAGGAATGAAGGAATAATTGAAGGAATAAAGGAATGAATGAATTAATTAATTAAAGGAATGAAGGAATGAATGAAGGAATGAAGGAATGAATGAAAGAATGAAGGAATGAATGAATGAATTAATTAAAGGAATGAAGGAATGAATGAAGGAATGAAGGAATGAATGAATGAATGAAGGAATGAATAAATGAATGAATGAATGAATGAATAAATGAATGAATGAATGAAGGAATGAATAAATGAATAAATGAATGAATGAATGAATGAATAAATGAATGAATGAAGGAATGAATAAATGAATGAATGAATGAAGGAATGAATAAATGAATGAATGAATGAAGGAATGAATAAATGAATGAATGAAGGAATGAATAAATGAATGAATGAAGGAATGAATAAATGAATGAATGAATGAAGGAATGAATAAATGAATGAATGAAGGAATGAATAAATGAATGAATGAAGGAATGAATGAATGAATGAAGGAATGAATGAATGAATGAAGGAATGAATGAAGGAATGAATGAATGAATGAATAATTGCTGCGAGACTAGTGAGTCATGCTGATTTTTTTCCCAGATTCATCTTTCAATTATTACTGAATGTTTTTACAGAATAATTCTAACTGTGTAAATCTGGCACAGAAGACAAACATGACATTCTGACCAAAGTCCAGATCCTTCACTGAGGTCTCGTGTTCTCTTATTCTGGTTATTCATATTCTTCACACGTTATTAATCACATCCTGGAACAGACCGAGACGAGCTCGTTAGCCACCTCCTATCCTTGAATATTCCTTGGCGGGATCATGGAACGATATTGTAGCTCAGGAAGTTTCGAAGACAAAATCCGTCCAGAACAACCCACTAATGAGATTCTCATGACACCTTCACTTATAACACACACACTCACACACACACACACACACACACACACACACACTCACACACACACACACACACACACACACACACACACAC
>JAOUQZ010000024.1:6404348-6421255 GCA_028564935.1 Neosilurus hyrtlii
ATATATATATATATAATTTTTTAAGTATTTGAGTGATTTGAGTGAAATAATAAAAATGTTTTATTTCCCACAATCCAGTAGGTTTGGATTAAATGAAACAGTTATTCCACTCAGTCTTGCTGTATATTCTACACTTCGTTAGCTATCCCTGTATATACAGACTCGAGCTTGTGGAATGACTCTTAACTATATGTGCAGTTTATATACAGTAGTGTGTGCATTTCTCAATAAATAATTGCAGTAGTTTATGACATATTCAGTACATGTATGTTTACATCTTTCCTGAGAGCCGAGAGAGAAAGCGCTGTGATACAGTGGCACAGCGGCTGGCTGTCCTTGCTGTCATGTTTGATGCAGAACACGGTCAGACCGGATGGCACTGTAATAAGAAGTATGATGCTAGCGGCAGTTTCCTATTTCCTTCTCGCTGTCCGTCCGTGTCCCCCCCACACACAGACACACACATAGAGACACACACACACACACACACACACACACACACACACACACACACACACACACACAATAGCGACACTCACAGTCTCCTGCGGTTTTTAAATAGAGCAGCATTGCCTTGTCCTTGTCAACCCACAGCTCCCACCTCTGCTCCTGCGCTTTGACTTTTATTTATTCCCTTCTTCCAGCCCCACTTCGTCCTTCTTTCTGACTTGGCCAGTTGCTCCTTGCACAGTGACTAAAAATACCGCCGCGGCCTTTGTCCTGCCAAAAGTGGTGTGAGACAAACAGAAAAATATTCTCCAGTGTAATTAGAGCGATGCAAAATGATGAAATTCACTTCACCTTCTGTTTACGCCTCAAAAAAAATAAAGAAATCAAAATCAAACATGGAAGGTGGAATATTGGGTGGAAATGAAAACCCAGTCTCAGAAGTACACGGCACATGATGAGAATGAGTCAGAAGAACAAGCGTTATAATTGAACGGTGCAGGCCGCGAGCCTGGTGAGTAAAGCCAGCGTGGTTTATTTCCTGTCTTAATGATCGGGGCAGCAGATTTTCCTGGAAGTAACAGAGAGATGGTGGAGAGCAGATGGAAAGTCAGTCACTCGAGAGTGCTGCAGGCTGGAAAGCTGAAAAATGCTGAGGTGAGAGCAAGACTGACCTTGACTTAATAATAAACAAATAAACATATAAATAAATAAATGAATAAATAAATAGGGCAGAAATGTAGACTGTGTGATGGTGAACCAATCCATCAGTTCGAGAGCATGCATTCATTTCACCCTAATCCTAACCCCTAAACCTAATCCTAACCCCTAATCCTAACCCCTAAACCTAATCCTAACCCCTAATCCTAACCCCTAACCCCAACCCACTCATAACCTTAACCCAACCCTAATCCTAACCCCTAACCCTAACCTAATCCTAACCAAGTCCTAACCCTCATCCTAACCCAACTCTAATCTTAACCCAAACCCAACCCGAACCCTAGTCCTTACCCTAACCTTAACTCTAATTCTAACCCCTAACCCCTAATCCTAGCACAGAGCATCACCATCCCCTTCATTAGTATATTCGAACAGCTCATAGTTATGGAAATTCTCAGTAAGAGAACTGTTCCAGGTCTAATTTTACATCCTATGATAAAATGTTGTCGGGTGAGTCTGAGAAGTTTGCTCTATCATGTCACGTTATGGTAAGCAGGGTTTTGCACGTCTGGAAGCTGAGAGGAAAATACACAACCTCGGCCAGGGAAGACAGGTGGGCTCACCTGCAGGCCGAGTGTGGAACAGTGGAACTAAGCCTATTTTCCTGGCTGCTCTCTTTTAGCTCTGTATGGAGTCTAGACCCGGTCCTACACTCCAAATTCCACTTGTCTTCCTTTCCCAAAAAAAGGGTTAATTGCCAAAACCAATCGCCCTTTCACCTGAGGGAAAGCCAGATGTCTCCCACCATGACACCCCATCCAAATCAAACACGAGAAATGTTGTTGTTATTATTCTTTTCATGATGAAGTCTGAAAAATGGGGTAGTGTAAGTGGGCCATCTGTGACTGTGGCTCTAGGGCGTACATGCCTCTCTGCCCACTTCCTGAGCTCAGCTCGCTCGCTGGACCTGGCTACTGTACTCAGCAATATCAAGTTTTTATATCGTGATTATTATATTCTAACCTTTCTTTCAAGGAAAACAGCAGATGATCCCTCTTCAATCTTTTCTCCATCCGTATCTGCTGCCTACCCTGAAGAAGAACAAGGCCATGCTGGACAGAAGCTGTGCATTTCATCCCTTCTTCCCACTAAGGATCTGGCATTGGTCTGGGCTCAACAGAAGGCATGGAGAGCTTATCCCAGCAAGAGAGCAGGCCACAGACACCCTGACTGGAAGGAAGAAGCCTGCTTCAGCTCTGTTTTAGCAGCAATCCACCGTCACAGTCCTCTGGCATGGGATGTGTTGGATTTGCGTCATAAACCCCAGAACATAATTCTCACTGAAATCATTATGAAGCTGCACTGATTGTTTTTTCCAAACAGATTGATTATAATTTATCTTTAATAACGACTAACTGATATGTTACCTCATACCTCGTACCTCGAACACTGATCGCTAAGATGCTCACTGCGGCATCTTCATGAGATTTTCACCAGATGTATTTTTAGAAGAGAAAATGTATAGCTGTGACCAAAATACAATAGACACTCAACACGAAGCAACCGAATAAAGCTGGTATCAAAAGACATGACTCACAACCCCACCCCCCCCCCCCCCCCCCATCCCCCAGCAGACCAAAAGCAAGAGGATAATATCTTCCTGTACAAGTGTAGGAGTTTAACGCATCGCTCAGCATATAATATGATTAATCAAATACAGCCGCATCCCTGACAGATTGTTATGATATTCACTTTCCACACCGCTTTATCCTTTTGGGGTCGCGGGGAGGCTGGAGCCTGTCTCAGCCGACTCTGGGCAAAGGTGGTGTGCACCCTGATCAGCTCACCTGTCCATCACAGAGCAACACACACAACCATTCACACTCACATCTAGGGATAATTATTAACGTGCATGTCTTTGGAATGTGGGAGGAAACCAGAGTGCCCGGAGGAAACCCACACAATCACATGCAGAACATGCAAACTCCACACAAAAATGCCCTCGCTGAGGCTGGGACTCAGGACCTTCTTGCTGTGAGTGAAACACGCTAACCACTACACCACCATGCTGTTCCAGACCGTTACAATAACGAACAGAAACGTAACCGTGGATCAACAAAGTAACGCTTTTCATCTGATGAGCAGGCGGAACTCTGATAACTGACGAGGTTCATTTAGATGATTGTGGTAATGTATTAAAAACATTATTACCTTTAACGTTTATTTAAAGTCGGTGATGATTCAGCGTGAATTGGGAGTGAGCTTTACACCTCTGTACAGCAGTTATATCACCAAAAACAGCTGTCACGTGATACCTTTACATTCTTGGTGTCTGGTTTGCATCGCAGCTCTTCATTTTGATTTCTTACAAGCGTCTGTAGCAGGCTAGTGAAGTCATGGCTTGTTGTACGTCTTGAGGCCGGTAAAAAAACAGCACGAAACAAATAAGACACCGTGAAGACACCACGACAGTCCTACAATGGTTATATGATGGTGCTCAGCCGCTTATGATTCACAACTTTTTTGAACATTAAAAGAAATCATAACATGCAGAGTCAGTACGGTTCAGCAGGATGCATCACGAACAGATTTATGATCTCGTCAGGAAGTGTGAAATTTCATACATCGTTCTTTACCATAACAAAAATCTTCAGGGACATGGAGAAAACTATGAGGTGTTGGTTATGTGTCACACGGTCCAGCTGGTCTGAGGTCTGTTTAAACAGTCAAATACTCTAACACAAAATGGCCTGAGACTGAGTCAACAAACAGAAAGAGAAAGAGGGAGAGAGAAAGAGAGAGAGAGAGAGAGAAAGAGGCAGAAAGAGAGAGAGGCAGTGGGGGTGAGAGAGAGAGAGAGAGAGAGAGAGAGAGAGAGAGAGAGGGAGGTGAGAGAGAGAGCGAGAGGGAGGTGAGAGAGATAGGGAGAAAGAGAGATAGAGAGAGAGAGAGCGAGAGGGAGGCAGGGAAAGAGAGAGACAGATCGAGGCAGAGGAAGAGAGAAGGGACAGAGTGAGGCAGAAAGAGAGAGGCAGAGAGGGAGATAGAGAGAGAGAGGGAGATGAGAGAGACGGAAAGAGTGAGATAGAGAGAGAGAGAGAGAGAGACGGAGAGAGTGAGATAGAGAGAGAGAAAGAAAGAGAGACAGAGAGAGTGAGAGAGAGAGAGAGAGGCAGAGGGGGGAGATGAGGGTGTGGAGTTTGCATGTTCTCCCTGTGCTTGCATGGGTTTCCTCTGGGTCATGTGGTATCCGCTCACAATCTAAAGACATGCACTTTAGGCTACCCTGCGGTTGCAGATTGCCCCTAGGTGAGAGTGTGAATGATTTTGTGTGTCTGGGATGAATTCGAGAGCTGTACAGGGTGTATCCCACCTTCGCACAGGGTCGGCTGAAACAGGCTTCAGGATGACATTATTACAATCACTGGTTTCGCCACATGACGAGCGATCACACTAAATAACGATGGCATCAAACCTGGTGTTGGAGAACACGCACGCGGTGAGTGTTAAAAACCTTGGTGTATGGAGGTGTAAAAGTCTAACACAGCTTTCGACATCTTTTCTCTCCCTGTATCTCGTGGTTGCAGCTCTCGGTTTCTCCCTGCTTGTGTTTAGGCAGCTCACAATTCTTTACTGACAGCTCAGACAAAAGCACACAACGCTGTGACGTAAGATAGATTGGACAGAGGGGAATTTCAAGGCGTGACATTTGACAGATAAGAGCAGAGGAAGCGTCGGTGTCGTCGAAAACCAATTTCATTTCGCATTTTTGAAATAAGAGGTCGAGGTATCATGTAAGATATTGTAAGGGTCTCTTTCATCTCAGTTCATACCGTCTATATATGGAAACTAAACTGCAAAAACACACCTTTAATTATTCATAAGTGTGACTCACATGTGCATCTCACCTCTCTATCTCTGTTCCTCGGAAGTTTAGATCATTACGATGAAACGATAATAAACGTTTCATTCGATCCAGAACGACCAGGACACACGCTACTGATTTCATTACTAAGCTTAAATTCTTGAATTCTAAAGAATAAAAGGAGATAAAACAGTTTTTTAAAATCAGTCATAAGTGTTTTTATTACCTAAAGCCTCACACTTTTTATTATAAGTAACACTTTTTTAATTCATGTTTCTTTTCATATAATAAGATCCTCCGCTTCCGTTTTGGGATCAGAGTTAAGCCTCTGCCCTGGGTGTAGTTTTTACTTTGCTGTTCCCTCCATGTAGAAAAATCTTCGGTTCTCTCATAAAACTGTACAGAATAACGTACAAAATATTTATTCACAATTCAGGCGTGAACCTATAAACACACGACACATAAGGATCAAAGACGAAAGTAACACCACATGATTTTGGCTCACACTACATTATGGTCCTTCTAAATATATCATTCATTCATTCATTCTTCTATTTTTTAAGCCGCTTAATCCTAATTAGGAGGCTGGCGCCCATCTCAGCGACTCTGGGCAAGGGTGGGGTACACCCTGAACAGATCACCAGACCATCGCAGGGCCAACACACACATACACAACCATTCACTCTCACACCTAGGGGTGATTTGGAACAGCCGTTAGCCTACTGTGCATGTTTTTGGACCATGGAAGGAAACCAGAGTGTCCAGAGGAAACCAATGCAAGCACAGGGAGAACATGAAAACTCCACACAGAAGCACCCGAGCCCGGGAATCAAACCCAAGACCTTCTTGCTGTGAGGTGGGTGTGCTAAGCACTCCACCACCGTGCTTAAGGTATATTATTAAAATGAATAAAAATAGGAGGATAGATTTACAGACTACAGAACCTCCACACTGGGGTTTTCCACACGGCAGCCAGAAGACCGGCTGTTTCCACGGATCCCTGACTGTGCCGAGCTGTGTTATGATGTGACTTTTTGAATTGTTTTCAAACTAAAAGTTTCAAAATGGCCTTTTC
This sequence comes from Neosilurus hyrtlii, assembly GCA_028564935.1. Lineage (NCBI taxonomy): Eukaryota > Metazoa > Chordata > Actinopteri > Siluriformes > Plotosidae > Neosilurus > Neosilurus hyrtlii. Next base: position 6,410,396 of record JAOUQZ010000024.1, read on the forward strand.
TTGATGGTCACACCGGATGATACATCATAACAGACATCGTCAGACAGCAGCAGCTACGAAATATTCAAAGCGCTGTAAATGCTTCTCAGTTAGGATCAGTAACACAAAACCGTGCAGAGCTTATATTAAATACAGCAAAATAAAAATATATAAACTTCAAAATCTTCAGAGTTGCACCAATAGACGGATGGTTGCACTACAAGACAATCCGAGGTTTAATAAATGAAATGCTTTTCATCGGTGAGTCGAGGGGTCAGTATAACCCTCCTCCCATCATAAAATCATCAGCAAAGCAAAGAAACATGGTTCCTTTTCACGAGGTTCTGAGAGCCGAAACAAAAGCTTATGTAACACACACACACACACACACACACACACACACACACACACACACACACACACACTTTATTACCATTAGCATTTACTTAATCAAATAATAGTGACCAGGAAAATAAGCAGAAGCAAAATCTGTTCACAATTACTTCTTGTTCTCCCGCCAAAGCAGAGTGGAAGAAGGACGTCGGGATGTTGCGTATAAATAAAAGTTAACTGTGATGCTGTGCAGCGGTGAATGTGCTAAACGGCTAACACTTACTGCATTTCAGTGCTTTTCTGCTTACAAGTTCCTGCTCGCAGGGGTGTTTACATTGCACTAAACAACACCCCACAAGGTGTAGAAATAAATATAACTGGCATGTTAAGCACAAGTCCCACCTTACAGTAAACAGACGTGGGACAGAGAGCAACACTTTCAGTCCGTTCAAATGAGTTCCTTGCGAGGTGAGGGCCAGTCAGTCCAACGGCTAGTGTGGCGCATGCACAAGACTCGGAAAGGACTCCATCAGGCTGAGGAAAAACTAATTAGTAACAACTGATTAGCCTAATGTGCATGTCCTGTAGGAGGAAACTGGAGGATCCCGAGAAAATCTATGCAAGAACGGGAGGAAAATGCAAACTCCACACAGAAACCATCGGACCCAGTACCTTCTTGCTGTGAGGCAGACATGCTTATCACTGCACCACCGTGGCCCCCGTGCCATATTTCACTTTAAAAACTTATGAAGCTCGAAGGAGGAGAAGAAGAAGAGGAAGGAGAAGACGAAGGAGAAGAAGAAGATGAAGAAGAAGAAGAAGAAGAAGACGAAGGATAATAAGAAGAAGATGAAGGCGAAGAAGAAGAAGATGAAGAAGAAGGAGAAGATGAAGAGGAGGAAGAAGAAGAAGAAGGAGAAGAAGAAGAGGAGGAAGAAGAGGAAGAAGATATAATACACATGTTTGATGATTGGGTCCCTAAACGTTATGTTATGATGTCATAATGTGCTAAACTGTAGGTGTTAAATGCTCTACATGTAAATATAAACTGTTGTTGTTGTTGTTGTTGTTGTTGTTACTTTGATAGCAGATCTGAGGATCAAGCAGGAAGATTAATCCGGACTAAATCTTTTCTTATTATAAAAGCCATACTACCTACTTGCCCCCAGCCTGTTTAATGCCCCTGTCAGATCCAGAACTCTGGATGTGGAGTCTTCACCGCTAACTCAGACTCTTTCCCTCCGTCTGATCGTTAGAATGTTTCAAAGATGCTGCAGATGCACAGAGATTAAAGTGTCTGATGTCTGAGAATCTGACTGGAAAAGGTTTTAACTTGACTGGCAGCAGACGCGGTTTTCATTCAACAGCTATCAGACGGGAGGACGGACTCGCCTCGCTCATCCAGCCTCACGGGCAGACAGGAGACGGAAAAGCAAGAGAGTCAGGAAACAACTCACTGCCTTTCAAGGTCACAGGAATCTCAATGCCAGGGTTACCCCGTGTTTATAAGTGTGGGCAGGCGAGCGAGAGGGCGAGCGGGCGAGCGAGTGAGTGAGACGTGCATGTGAAAGACTTGTAGGAGGAATCGTTTTATGCAAATATGCGAGAAAGACTCAGAAACATTATACACAGCATCCGCTAGTAAACTTGCTGGAAATATTCCGAGACTCATAAATACTCATCTTTATGATGGATGTAAACCATAACCTTGTCTAGGCTCGGTGCCCAGTACCCAGAGTTCCTGGTGTTTCCATCACGTGTCATATCATCATGTCATAAACTATTCCAGACTGCAGTAGCAAATCTTAGCAAAAAAACATGAATGGTGCAAAGAGGACAGACGAAAGGAGACCTGTCCGGTACCGTTACTGTCCTGCAAGGGAACCAGACGGCACACAGAACTAAATATTCTCTGGATTATTCTGATTGGTTGTTCAGTGTGTTCTCAGAAGTGCAGGAGGAGGAAACTGAAAGAGAAAGAGAGAGCTTCCCCTTATTCATCCAAGAGTTTAAGGTTTAAACATCTACGTACATGCAAACAGACACACAGACAGACAGACAGACAGGCAGACAGACAGACAGGCAGACAGACAGCCTGTGTAACACTGCCACTCCTTTCCTGCTTGTCCTGTCTGGTTATGCCATTCGGTCTGTTTTCACTCACACAGAGAGGCTTGTTAAAGAGAGAGAGAGAGAAGTGGATCACATACCAGCCTGGCTTCACCGGCTCCTCAATCATCTGCTGCATTCCTCAGTGCTTGTGCTTCCCTTGTCCATTTCGAGCGAGTGAAGAACATGAGTTGCGGCCGGCGGCGAAACTGCCTAGTGAAACTCCCATCAATCAGAAGACACTCGCTGATAGAGCGTATGCTAGGAGACCTACTGATGTAAGCTAGTCACCAGAGAAAATACCCAGCCGTGACGCATATCCAGGAACAAAAATAGCACTGGGGCCCCGAGAGGGATTATACAACAGGCTACGTTCGGAGGCACTTTCAGCACTCGCGCGGCCTCTCGCTCTGCACCGGCTTCTGTTTGCTTGCGTAAATGAAGTTTACATTTTTGTGAAGCGAGACATGACCACAAATAGACGGGTCAAGAGAGCTAGGGAACGAAGTGCTGAGGGAAAGTGTGTGTGTGTGTGTGTGTGTGTGTGTGTGTGTGTGTGTGTGTGTGTGTGTGGTTTAGATGCAGTGTCTTATCAGACCAAACTTTAGCCATCTGGTCTCAATGCCTCTGACCCAGGGTTGTCCATGGCATGCCAAGCAGGGCATAACAACAAGGCAACACTTCCTCTTCCTGGCCTCCCTCAGTTTAACTCTCCTATAAATAGCTCACCAGGCTAACGCGTGCAAAATTCCTCCAGAGATCTGCTTTCTGCTTCTATTCCGGATACTTATATAATTTTGTGGATCACAGGTCCATGTTGTGGAGGTGTTTGTGCGTTCGAGTCTGCGTCACACACTCATACCAGGATTACACATAAAGAGTTTCTACCTGACACACTTTAATTCACCTGTATTAATATATTCACCTTTAACCCTTTAGTGTGTTTCACTAATTCTTTAGAACAGATCATTTGGCTTTGCATTACATTCATTCTTTCAATCATTTTCTGAAGCGCTTAAGTCAAATTAGGGTCGCGGGGAGGCTGGCGCCCATCTCAGCCGACTCGCGGCAAAGATGGCTTACACCCTGTGTAACAGACCATTGGAGGGTCAACACACATACACCTACGGTGCATGTCTCGGGACTGTGGGAGGAAACAGGAGTACCTGGAGGAAACCCATGCTAACATGGGGAGAACATGCAAACCAGGACTCAAACCCAGGACCCTCTTGCCGTGAGGCGGACATGCTAACCACTACACCACCGTGCCTCCCTCTTGGCATTACTACGAATACGTTGGTGTGGATCCGGTGAAGTGTTGTGTTGTTATGTTTAGTTTCAGATGAGAAAATGTTACTGTTTTCTGCTAGGATCTAAAAAGCTCCCTCACATCCGTGGCTGGGACCAGCGTGGTCACTCTGGCAGATTACGGAGGCAGTTTGTCACAAAAAGGTCGGAGAAAAAAATGCAAACTGTTGAATTGATCCAGCACCTGAATTTTTGGGACTCTCGGGTATTTCTGGTGGTTTGCGCTACTGGAAAACAGCCTTGGGTGCACTGGGTACCATTTTGGCATAGAGCTATTCTAACGGAATACTTACAGAACACTTATAGGATAATGCAGTCGAACCCTGGAAGGGAAAAAACAATAATCTACCATCGTGTGCTGTGACGTAATGCCGTCCATGTGAGACCGAGGCGTTAGGAGTCTCAACAAAAACCCCTCGTTTGATGTGCCGGTCGTTCAGACTAGGTCAGAGTTTTAATTCAGGGCACAGATCACAACAACAATCAGGATGAAAGTGGAAAGTTTGACGAGTTACACGAGCGCTCATCAGTGTGTTTAACGTCACCGGGCAAGAAATCGCTTTAAACATTTTAGTGACTGACATGGAAACCTGACGGACACAAATGTTTTGGCTCGGACGTGCCGTCTAGTGCACGTCAGATTTAATCCTTTTCACACACACACACACACACACACACACACACACACACACACACACACACACACACACATACACATACACACACACACACACACACACACACACACACACAGAGTCATGAGACAAAGTATTGCACCAGCCTGTGTGGATGATGTTCCTGTCACAGCGCTCTCGTTCTGTATGTGCTGTCAGTCAGTACAGTAATTCTAAATAATGAATCCTGACTTTAAAGTTTCCCATCAGTTCCAGGTGGATTAAATAAAAATGAAGTTTACTGGAGTCTCTTGAAAATAAAATGGAATCGGATCCATGGTGTCTTTCTGAAACCGTTAGTTTCCTCCTGTACGCGAGTGTTAATGACCTGCACCGCCGCCATCATATTAATAACATCATCATCTTTTTTATTTCTCTTGAAATCGTTTCCCTTCTTCTGTTTCTTATCACTTGATCTCAGACTTTTACACTTTGTTCATATTCATCCAGAATGAACTGATAATAGAGGATAAAACACACACAGGTTCTTCACTCGTGAAGGGGAACATTAAAACAAGATGTAACCTCAGAAAGATTTGCTGTTCCACAATCCGCTAACAAAATGTTTAAAAAGCGTGTGGTTATAGAACAGGGGAATAAAACTCCAACAGAACCATACATTCATGCTCCACCCTTTCACAACACCATCTAAACTCCAAGCCGACAACACAAATCAGACTGCTTCCTTTCACCCGCCGCAGAACGAACATGTTGGTTCCTGAGGTGTCGAATGCGTTCTGCCTGTGTTCTCGTACAATCCAATTTGCACAGCTAAATATACGCGACCTCCGCAGACTTCCAGAGTGGATGCTGTGATCCCATGTGGATCTCTGACAAAGAGAGAGGGGAAAAAAACAAGCAGCGGTTCTGATTCTCTAGGGCTCATGTTCCCTGTCTAAGCAAGTCTTACTGTAAACAACGTCCCCCAGGGACGGGGCTGCCACAAAAAAAATCATGTGATGCCCACCGAGGAGCCCGATATGATACGGTGGGAGGAAGGAGCTGAAAATGACACTGAGAACACAATCCTCCAGAAAATACATTATGACTGGTTCAGAAAAAATATATAATCAACCAAGAGTACAACAATGCACAATATACACAATATGACCAAAAGTCTGTGCACCCCAACCATCAAACCCATTTATGGTTTAAAGAACAGGAAGTCTTTGTCCACTGGATCACAATTTCCAAAAAGTAAGAGACCGAAACACTGGTCCAGGACGATAACATCCCTGTGTACAAAGTGAACTCCATGAACACATGGTGTAAGATAAAGAAACTCGAGTGTCCTGCACACCGAACCCTGAGGCACCGACTGAACCCCCGACCTCCCCGACATCAGCACCTGACCTCCTCACTAATGCTCTTGTAGGTAATTGAACACAATCCCCCCCACGTACATCCACACCCCCCAAATCCACACAGCCACACCCCCAAATCCACACAGCCACACCCCCAAATCCACACAGCCACACCCCCAAATCCTAGTACAAATCTTCCCCGAAAAGTCAAGTTTATTACAACAGTGAAGGAATACGGAATGAGATCTTCAGAAGTCAGGGGTGAACATACGTTTGGTCGTGTTGCGTATTCATCTTCTCTCTTTATACCTACTGAAGATTAAATGCTATGAATGATGCTGTGTTCCTTCCTGCTCCTGCACTCGCTCCCCCTGTAACAGATCTATCTGCTCTTCGAGTGAACGTGCATCTTTACTTCATCAATATTTCATGTGAAGTATGGCTGGAAGCATGTAGGAAAAAAGGTGATATCAAAGTGGGTTCATATGAATACTTTAATAATTAACTATCCCTCAGTAACAAAGCACTTCTGTCATGCTGAAATGATGTTTGTTTGAATAGCGCTTGTTTAAGAGTAGCGCTGCTACAGGAACATGCTAAACAGCTCACGCACGTCGCTAAGATCCGCGTAAAAATGTCATTTCAGTGATCCCGTCGCAGCGCAGTGGCGTGTTTGTGTTGTGTTGGTACATTTATAAACACCACTGACTAATTATTATTCTTATTTTGTGCCAAAAAATTAGCCAGAAGAAAATAGCTAGCAGAATAAAGAAGCCAGCTAGCTAGTTATACGCTTTTAAAAACCTGTTGTTTGTTTTTAGCATCACACATCAGAGGTTAGATCCAGATATATATTTCAAAAATAAAGCTTTCTTTTATCGGCACTGCTGTGAATCCTGATTGCTGATTTACTGTTGATTCGGTTATGAATCAGTAAAAAGTGAACAAACTAGTAGTTGTAGAAAGTTTAAATCATCCATTGTACTCACAAGAAATGACGCACCTACCTCTTCTGATTAGAGGTGCACCCATAGCATCTAAGGTACCGCCGCCATGCAGCATGGGTAATGTAGTGAACTACATGGGTTCTGTTTTTAATTACCCATCTACTCGTCATGCAGTGTGTTCTCACATTTGAAGGATTTATGAGATAGGTGGGGTTTGGCCTTTCAAGGTCACTCGGGGTTAAAGGTAACTGTATCATTTGTAAGTCCAGTTTCGTATCAGTGTTCCGCATGTCTGTCAGCATTCGTTCGTGACCTTGCTCTGATCTTCACCTTTGACCTTGATATTTTAGAATCAGCTGACCTCTGCGTCTCTCTGGGAAGTTTGGTAAAATCCTTGCATGGGTGTGGTCAGGATTCTGTTCACAGACAAACAAACAAACAAACTGACGGATGGACAAACAGACGCTGGTGATTACAATACTGACGACGAAACTAGTGTCACAAGGTCCGTCTCATCAGGGTCATTCTGAACAAAGCAAATAATTAGTGCACATTTATAACAATATTACACAAGGAACAGCACCCACACGAGGGTAACCCAGTTATCCGGTGCTGAAGGTACAACTTCCCAAAGATGCTCCATCACCGTACTCACTCTGGATGAAGACTCAGTAAGGATTGTACTTCGGATCAACATTCTATCCAAAACTAGTTCCTTTTTTTGTTGCTAGAATCAATGTGCTTATTCACCAACTGTGAAAAGGAGTATTACTGGACCATGCCTGGATGAGAAGTACTGTTTCCATGGTAACACTGGCAATACGGATGGCGGCGGTGGCCATGTTTGGACCTGTTTGGAGAGTTTTTTTTATGAAAAAGATATTTCTGAAGTGTCAAAAGAAAGTTAAAAACGATTCACGCACTGCTCTCCGAACAAGCAGGCAGTCATCTTTCAGTACTGGGCTTGTCAAGGAAACACGAACACTAAAGTGTACATCTGGCAGCAAAACAGGAGGACGGAACAAGGTATCGTGCAGTTTGATGTGAGTTGTACTCGAGTGTGTGAAGATTTAATACAGTTAATACGATCTGTAGTGTGGCTCGTTTCAAACGTTGAATCATGAATTTTAATAGTTTTCCAAAGAGAATGTAGAGAGCAGAGGATAAGCATGATGACATACAAGTCTCTCACACACACACACACACACACACACACAGAGAATATAATAGAAATTCATCTGTGTGAGACCTTAGAGAGCAGTTCAGAGTCAAAACAGCATGAATTCGAGGTCATAATAAAATCCAATTAGCATAAAATATCACACCTGCCACGCAGCTTTCCGTTTACTTCCCGTCTCTAATAGCCCTGCATGCAGAGCATTTGTACATGTTTCATAGCGGCAAAAATTATTGGTCAGGACAAACAGAAGAAGACATTAATAATGACATAAAACAATAATAAAAAACCAACAGAGCCTGGCAGCCATATGAGCAAATCAGGTCGTGCTCAATGGTTGGGCGGAGCATATGCTCCCCCCGTCAATCATGATTACACTTTAAATATTACATTGACAAAAAGCCCGGTGATCGTTACATCCCAGCAGAATGTTCTCTTGATAGACAGTCACATTGCACTGCCCTATTCGTTAACATCGTTATAGGCAGGGCTACGAATCGTGGGTTTCTGAAGATCACGTATGCAGAAGAGGGTAGATAGCATTTTCATCTGAGTGTGAGTGATGCAGTTTAAAAACACATAGCTGGCTAGCTTCATGTCTACGGGAGTAAGCATATGTTAGCATTAACATAATTATCTGATACACATCCAAACGTACATGACGTCCTGCTGGTCCGGGTTTATGGACACGACTGTGAAATTTCTCTTTAAAAACCCACCCGGCTGCGATATTTGGTGCGTGCTGGTGATCTGAGATTCTCACAGCGGTGCTATCAAGACCTGAGGCCTCACTATTGGCAAGTACCCACACAGAAGGATGTTTCATGAAATCGCTATCTTACATTTCCTGTCGGAGTGTTATGTTTAATTTTTTCATCACGTCACCATGGCAACACTATGCAAGACATTGAACACGGTTTAACATGATGCACATCTTCTCCTCATGCTGATAAAAGCTGATGGTAGCTGGTGTGTGTCCTGTACCCCATGATCCTTCACTGAACACATGTCTAGCTGTTAGGTAAAATTAGGATACACTAGTTGTTTTCTTCACTGTTTTTTTTTTCCAATCAAACTAGCCTCTACTAGTGACGTCACTCTAACTAGCCTAAGCCGTGAACTACACTTTGCGTTTTCTTTGACCTGACCAATCCTGTGTTGCCTTTTCCCAGTGACTGTGCATATAAACCCTGAAAATCATTAAATAAATCTCAGAAATTGCTGACCACACCCCCCTGTGTGGTGACCTCAGGTACTGAGCGACGGAGGGGTATCTGGGGGAGGGGTGTATTGCTATGCAGTCGCATCTATTGTTTTAATATTCCGTGTAAACCGAATGAAACAGATGGGTGCCAGCCTCCCCGCGACCCAAATCAAAAAGGCTAAAACACTAACATTTTCAGCCACACTGACATGCCAAGTGACGCAATGCAACAGTCTCGCCGCTGTAATACCATCTAGGATACGGAAAAGGTCCTCTGGAAGTTAACAGCATGGACATCTTTAGATCCTTGTGATTTGGTTGAAATCTGATTAATCTCCTTAAATCTACCCATTAAAGCACGCAAAATTCAAAATGACTGACTTCCTGAGCGTCGTGCGGAGTTAATATAAATAATAATTTTAATATGAGAAGAGATGCACTGATCATGTTGCAGAACAGAAATCATCTGCAGTGTCACAGTGAACAAGGACAAGAACAAGGACATGTTTCACCTCCATTAGCACTGAATATCCCAGACGGAGTCCATCATGTGTTTGTGACAGCTTAGTTCTAACCTCAATCACACAAGTGCTACTTTTGTGTCATGAAACTGACCTCTTGGTCCCAACAAATCCTCCAGAGGGGGTCACAGACTTTTTTTGTCATCAGATAACCAAGGGCAAGCGATCACTGAGCAGCTGCTCTAAAATAAACAAACTCTGATGTTAGCTGTGCACGTCGGACTGCAAGGAAATGACTGCCCTCTCCAGGATTCCGAGTGCCTGTTACACAACCCGCCGGTGCCGTGTTTTCCTCTGGACCAGCTGCTCTAATTTCATCCACAGGAGTGGAAAAAAAAATTCTTGGTCAGGTACCAAAGATCGCACCTCCCCTGAAAATTCCCATCAGGCCACGAACTCTCATGTTGCCCTGCGGCACCTGTTATTTTAGAAGCCAAGCATACCGAGGCAGAGCTACCCCTTGGCCTTTGACCTCTCCAAAGTCACCACTCTGACACCCACCAAGCGTGCAGTGATCTGCCAGAAAAGCCCAACCGTATTTAACCTCTAAGATAGATTGCTGCTCAATGCCAGGAATGAGGACCGGGGGGCTTCCCAAACAGACAGATAAACACCCCGTGTTCCAGCAAATGCCCCACAAATGCCTCCAACCCTCAAGCATGTGAAGACTTGGGTGACTCCTGCAACACTCCTAGTGCACACTGAATAGATTTTTCCATGAATATCGTCTCTTGTTTTGTGTCCTAACCTGGATACAGAGTTCTGCTGGATCATTTGGGGCCAGGCAAACAAACAAACAAACACACAAACAAATAAATAAGGCATGGTGGTGAAGTTAGCATGTTCGCCTGACAGCAGGAATCAGACAGGCTCCAGTACCATTAAGCAGTTCAGCACATAAATAAATGGCATTTTGACAAACTACAAAATTCATGCTCTATGCTCTTTGGTGGATGCTCTATGTTCTATGTTCTGTTCTCTATGCTCTTTGGTGGACTCTCTATGTTCTGTTCTCTATGCTCTTTGGTGGATGCTCTATGTTCTATGTTCTGTTCTCTATGCTCTTTGGTGGACGCTCTATGTTCTATGTTCTGTTCTCTATGCTCTTTGGTGGACTCTCTATGTTCTGTTCTCTATGCTCTTTGGTGGACGCTCTATGTTCTATGTTCTGTTCTCTATGCTCTTTGGTGGACGCTCTATGTTCTATGTTCTGTTCTCTATGCTCTCTGGTGGACGCTCTATGTTCTATGTTCTGTTCTCTATGCTCTTTGGTGGACGCTCTATGTTCTATGTTCTGTTCTCTA
>JAOUQZ010000024.1:6480068-6490723 GCA_028564935.1 Neosilurus hyrtlii
AGAGTGGTAGATAGATAGATAGATAGATAGATAGATAGATAGATAGATAGATAGATAGATAGATAGATAGATAGATAAACAGACAGTGGTAGATAGATAGATAGATAGATAGATAGAGTGGTAGATAGATAGATAGATAGAGTGGTTGGTAGATAGATAGATAGATAGATAGATAAATAGATAGATAGATAGATAGGTTGGTAGATAGATAGATAGATAGATAGATAGATAGATAGATAGATAGATAGATAGATAGATATAAATAAAGTGGTAGATAGATAAACAGACAGAGTGGTAGATAGATAGATAGATAGATAGATAGATAGATAGATAGATAGAGTGGTAGATAGATAGATAGATAGATAGATAGATAGATAGATAGATAGATAAACAGACAGAGTGGTAGATAGATAGATAGATAGATAGATAGATAGAGTGGTAGATAGATATAGATAGATAGATAGATAGAGTGGTAGATAGATAGATAGATAGATAATTTAATGGAGATGAATAAATGAGAGGTGAATGAACAGAGAGGACAGGTGATGAGGATTGAAGTGAAATAAAGAAAGGATGAGTGAATGAGTCTGATCGGCAAATCGAGATAAGAGACAGATGGAGAGAGGAAGAGTGTAGATGCGCAGATGATTGAGTGACACACGGATAGAATTTGAGAGAAGAAAAAAGGGAAGAAGAGCACAGAGAGAGAGAGAGAGAGAGAGAGAGAGAGGGGGATGAGGGAGGAGTTTCGGTGTAAAAGTGTACTGGCAGTTTGGCTGAGAAAGCGGCTCGTGCGGAGCGGAACCTGAAGCTGCGCCTCACATCCTCGTGCGCTTTTACTCTCCGTCAGTTGAATCGCTCAGTGTCGCTTCTCTCTCTCTCTCTCTCTCTCTCTCCCTCTCTCTCCCACTTACCGGAGTCTGTAGCGTGTTTGCGGTAGTTTGCTCCCCCGGTTAACGGTTCGGCGGTGGTCATGGCGGACGGCGCTCCGAGCGGCAGTGGTAGTGATGGAGAGGAGAAGGGCGCGCGCCTCCGTGGGTTCGCGCGACAGGGTGCGCTCCGCCAGAAGAACGTGCACGAGGTGAAAGATCACAAATTCATCCCGCGGTTCTTCAAGCAACCCACCTTCTGCAGTCACTGTACCGACTTCATCTGGTGAGGAAAACACGCATAGACTCGTCCAGGACCCGCGCCTGGCTGAAATATTGCTCTGTATTGCTTTAAAAAACATAAACAAACACTAAATACCTAAATAATTGCTTTGTCAATCATTCATCCTCAGTAGGCGGTTTATCTTGGTCAGGGTCGCGGTGTATGACGGGAAAAGTAGGTGGAACTTCAGTGTCATAGGGCACCATAAAGTCATTGAATCAATTAATCAATCAACCTGATTAACCAATCAACCTGAAGCATGAATAAAAGTACTTAGTTCTTTTTTGTAATAAGTGTAAATTATGAAACATCTCTATACTATAAATATATATATATATATATATATATATATATATATATATATATATAATATTTAAAAATAAATATTATATTTGTTCACACCCTGGGGCAATTTGAAAAAGTCAGTTAGCCTAATGTGCATGTCTTTGGACTGTGGGAGGAAACCGGAGGGGAGAACATGCAAACCCTGCACTGAAACGCCTGCGCAAAACGACCCGGGACTCGAACCTTCTTTGTGAGGCTAACCACTATGCCACCATGCTGGCCATTTCTAGCACTCTAAGTAACCTATATGTAGTGTTTTGGCTACATACCAATCCTGAAGTATGACTAAGTAAATATAGGCTAGCATTTCAGCTGCTTTTACATGGCCACTTGCACTGGAACCACTTGCGCTCAGAACAAGTTGCCCCAGCCTAGCTGCTTGTGTATAAACGATTTGTTTAAGAGCAACCTGACATCTGACCGCAGTTGGTGATGAATGTTTGCTTGTGCACAGTAGCATCCATGAGGGTTAATAGGTTGTCTCATGGGTTTCTTAGCGGATGGGTGGTTCTTCGTTATGGCGTGCTTGCGTGTCGTCCCTCTAGTTTCCTTCTTGTCATCCATTTTAAACATGTAAGAAAGTGGGCACAACTTGATTCGGCCGCAAGCTGTTCCAGAGGCAACTTGTTCCCGCTGCCTGTGCAAAAGCTGCATTTCAGGATGCATTTAATTATGGATAATATTTTGAGTGTAGCAGTTAATAACAGTATAAATACAGTTTGTAAAATATGAATGAAAGTGCTGTTAAAAATGTGCTTTTATAAAGGGACCAGACGTAAAATGTGAGCGTGCACTAAAGAAAGAACATGCACACATTTTAAAATATCTGGTGAAAATATGACTCAGGATTTTGAAGTGAAAGAGCAGTGCAGTGTTTTAAGGATGTTCTGTTTGTTTTTGTTCCAGGGGTTTCGGTAAACAAGGATTTCAGTGTCAAGGTAAGGAGTTAGTCTTCACTGCTGCAGTGGAGCTCCATGTATGGCCTGCTGAAAAACTGTCTGACTGTGTTTAGATCAACCCCGATAATCAGAGCATTATCTTTTTTATAAATCCCCCCACTACCATTTTAAAGTTAAGCCCAAGCATATTTATCTCAGAGGGGCAACTTGATTCACAACTAGTATAACACAATACAAAATTTTTTTTAACAGCCGAATAGCAGCAGGTGATTAGTTTAACCTGTTTGTTTTGCATTGCAACAGGTTGTACAAGCGTTCTGATGAAAGTAACATAAACTCACCCCAAAGAGTCAAGTTGTAGTCCACCCTTTAAAACCAAATGGAAGCGAAGTAATTATTCATTAATTTATTTTTAAAGCTGCTTAATCCTAATTAGGTTTCAAACAAGGCACATTTAGATGAGTACACCATCTTCAAAATCTTTTAGCACCAGGACAAGTTTATCAAATGCATGCAAATGAGCCACAGTTTGAGTAAAGGGAACCTTAGACCAGAGGCTCCCAACGCTGGTCCTGGATGACCCCCAGTCCTACACATTTCAATGTGCCTATTACTATTCCCTGCCCTATTACACCCAAGTCATGAAGAACTGTTAACTACCTAATTAGTTAAATCAGATCTGTTGGGAACAAAGCAAACACTAAAATGTGCAAGGCAGGGGGTCCTCCAGGACCAGGGTTGGTAATGTTTGCTTTGGACAAGGTCTTCGAGGATAACCCAAGGTTTGTCACCATAAATCAAGGTTTCTTATCCAAGCCTGCTTTAGAGCACCAAGGACCAGCCACATGAAAAAGAGGTGTCCACCAAAAGACTTGTGTCCACTACCATGTTTAACATGGAAATTCTTGTAATTTGCCAAACTGCTTAGTACTTCTAGGGTCGCAAGGATACTAGTGCTTAGCTGAGCCGACTCTGGGCAAAGGCGGGGTAAAACCTGGGCATCTTACCAGTCTATCTCAGGGACAACAGACACACAGCTTTTCACACTCACACCTAGGGGCAACTTGGAACAGCCAGTACCCCTAAGGTGCATGTCTTTGGACTGTGAAAGGACACCAGGGTACCCAGAGAAAACCCACTCAAGCATGGGGAGAACATGCAAAAACTCCACTCCCAGGAAGTTCTTGCTGTGAGGCAGATATGCTAACTACTATGCCACCGTATCGCCCATTCAAGTAAACTGGCAACATGAAACAAAGGCAATCTGAATGTAGTTCCTGATTAATGATGCTACTATCAGCAGAGCAAAACAGACTGCACAATGTGCTCAACAACATAATTTTGCAACACAGTAAAACATCTTAAATATTAAACTTAGCATGAGAAGTTAGCGGCAAACTCTTTAGTATACACTGACTAAGCTAAAAAGGAAAAGCCTGAATACAATGCTAGGTGAATGAAAATGACAGCTGTTAAGCAGTGTATGTTTTTTTTGCAGTCAACCAGTACAGATAATTGACAATAATTATTTCCAATGCAGTGAAAACAAAAAAGTTTTTTTTTTTTGCTTATAGTTGTAGAAAAGTGCTTTTAAAGCTTAACTAGCTTGAGCCAAGACTTTTTCATGATAAAAAAAAAACAACAACACAACACAAAGTGCTACCTGATTGATTAATGTATGAATGAATGTCCTTTAAACGTTTTGCATAGGTCCTGTAAATAGCACCATGGGTATGACTTTTCATTTTGGTATTCCACCTGCATCCCTTTTATTCCTCTATTTTTTATCCCTCTTTTTTCCATGGACTTTGAATGGGATGTTTTACTCAAACTGCTCCCATGTTGACAATTCTCAAAATAATACCCCCAAACTTACCAGGCATGCTCTGGGTGGTACTACAAAGCACTGTACCTATTTTCATACCTCTGTCATTTTTTTCATCCCTCACTTTTCCACCCATTGGGTTGTTTGTTTTTCAAGAGCTTTAAGAGATTAACAGCTTGGACCACCAAAGTCAGTAAATGACATCATGTTGTCATAAATATGGTATGCCTATTTCTCTGATCCTATTTTTTTGTTCTGTCTTCATCATTTCTTTATTTTCCCTTTAGAACCCATCGATTTTACAATTTCCACATCTTTTAAAGCTGGGGGTGGTCAATTTGAGCTGTATACACAAACTGTTTTATTGGCTGAAATGGTCTTTATACCGTGACAGCAATCAATAACTTACAAGATGAAGAAGGTCAGAAAATTGGTCACAGGTCATCTGTGGCCACTGTAATCCTGTCAAAACGCAGACCAATCACTGACTCAAGGTCTGCTGGGAAATATCCAATCAAATGCTCCCGTGTTTCCCTGCTTGTGCGTGAGCCTACCATGCACAAACCTTGCAATCAGAGTGTGGTGGCTTTGGAAGGGCCTTCGAGGGCTGGGGAGGGTTTACCTTTTAAAGGACAGCACTTAACCACTTTTGGTACTAATGACACTTATCTACTGTATCTCAGCTTTCCATCCTTTCATATCAATCAAGAGAACTGCCACAGTTTGTATGTTGATTCGACTACTGTAATAAGCAGAACTTTGCCTTATCGATCTGCCGATCTATCTGTGTATCTATCCATCTATCCAAGCCCTAATATTTCCTTCAGGAAATGCAAATCTAATTATTCTCAGTGATTTCTTTGAATGTCAGCAAATGAAAGTTCATTAATATTCGTTGAGGCATGTCACTCATACACATCACCATCCTGTACTACGCTCTGGGTTATGAGTGTGTTTAAATAACTGTGTGCCTGATGGTGACGAGCATGTGTACTTATCAGGTCAAAAAAGACCTAGTTTGAATTTTGCCTGAAAATAGAGTGATGCTAAAAATGATTGTTTCTAATGATGGATCTTCTCGTTCTTGGCCTAGTTTCTTTAACAAACAAAAAATCACATGGAATTTCCTGAAAGTATTTAAGCTTTCTGCAATGTATTCTAAATGGCACCCACACTGTTATTTCTCCCAACGGTAGTCGCAGACTGTATCCAACACAGTTGACAGGAAGTCAGAATTTGACCAGGTAATGACACACAGAGTTCACTGGATCAATAAGCTCAATGTATTCCATGAAATCAATGAAGTTACAACAGTGTCTGCCCAGATTCCACAATTTGCCTAAATCTGTGTCTAAGGCTGCTTCACACTCAGTCTATTTTGCTGGTTCGAACCCAAGTGCAATTATTTCCCCTTCCCCTGCTAGTCTCTGTTCATAATATATTTTTAGTTGCAAACCCTGGTTTGTTTACGTCATCACCACATGAGGAACATGCAGCTTTTATTTACCAATGTTGCTAGGCAACGACCTACAAGAAAGGCACAAAAAAGAGAGGAGAAAGTGAAAGCCATACTATGTATTTTTTTCCTGCTGTTTTGTTAATATGGTGTATCCATTAGCAGGATTTTCGCCATAAATACATCTCAATGTCTAGGAGCTGCTGGAATGCAGAGATAGATGGAAATGCAAAATCAATTTAAATGATTTTCTGATTACTCTTCCTTTGGAATTTAATGTTTTCATTCATCCAAAGTTTTAACAAAGAGAAAATTTCCTCAGTTTACAACAGAGTAGGGTACCTTTTCCCCCCGCTAATTATGGTATGGCCGCCAAACAAATTATACATCAAAAGTGTTTGCATCAAGTACGGATCACATTGAAGTGCATGCGAATGAAACCTCAGACTTCCGATTTCTGAAGGACTTGGTTATGGTCATTTTTGTTGCACACGCATCCATCCCTCTATCCATCCATCCATTTTCTTCCACTTATCCTAGGTTGGGTTGTGGGGGCAACAGGTCTAGAAGGGCAACCCAGGCATCCCTCTCCCTATCGACAATCTCTAGTCTCTACTCGGGGGTTCCCAAGGCATTCCCAGGCCAAACAGGATATATAATCCCTCCAGCAATTTTTAGGTCTGCCCCAGGGTCTCCTCCCAGTTGGAAGATCTACCCTGAACTCCTCCCAGATGTCTGAGCTCCTCACACTATCGCTAAGGCTGAGCCCAGACACTCTCCGAAGGCCTCTTGTATCCGCAATCTCGTTTTTTCGGTAACTTTTTTGCGATCTTGTTCTTTCGGTCACTAACCAAGCTCGGAAACATTGTTCATGTTAACAGAAAACAACTGAACTATTGGCACAAGCAGACTGTGGTCTGCGCTGAAAGCCATAGTGTAAAAGCGCCCTCAATGTTTCTACTTCCCTCCATCATTCTACTCTTTGAACTTTGTGCTACACTGTGCATTTTTATTTGTTATAATACACACTGCTCAAACATATATAGTGGATAGAATGGTCTGATCTGATAGGAAGTCTACAATAATTTAAAATACCTTCTCTTAACAACCGGCATGAACAGAATGGCACTTCAGATTGTACACCAGCATGGTGAGAACTGTAGCCACACCATACTGAGGTGGATGATCTACAACAGCAGAAGATCAGATGGAATTCCACTTCTCTCAGCCAAGAACAGAAATCTTGGCCAACATTAGGAACAGCCTTAACTGTCCAGTTTATGTATAAATTAAAGTCATTTGTGCAGTACCACTCTAATGGATCACTTTAAAATTAATAGTGAGCTTAAGAACCTGCAGCCGATCTAGTGCACTCTGTTTGATCTGCCACACTTGATGCAGGACGCGACAGGAGGCCGGATGATTAAAAGAAGGTTAGGAGGGCAGGAGAATTGGGACGCAGCCGGTCTGTGTACTCCTGTGGGGATTTTCCTTCACTTTAATAAAATAGGACGGCTCTCAGCATCTCTTACATCTCTGCACAGTGTGGGCCAGATTGACAGTGGTTGTAGAATGGGGCAGTGTTATAACATTGTATATGAAAATTAAATAAACTGATTTTAAAAGTGATCAAACTTCCAAAAGGGTTTAGACAGATTTATTTGTAATGTTACACAGTTTAAAAGCTGAGACTTAAAAAAAACTATACAAGTGAACTTACATGCATCACTAAAATAGACAAGTGTAGAACTAAATGTACAGATGCAGATATAAATGTAAAATTACCATTAAGGGCAAAATATTAAATGTCTTATGGGGCAATCTATCTCTACTCACTACTAGGCCACATTACTGTGTCTACATCACAGCTGATGTCTTCCCTTCTGAGACACAGATGGAACAAGAAAGCAAAACCCTCCACCATGCTCAGCTTTGGGCTTTTTACACCTGAGCCTACTGCTTCATCAGGCCGGAGCTTTCCCAGTTTCCGTAGCATGAAGTGACTAGGAGTTCATCTCCTCCTCGATGGGACATTAGTCTATTGCAGTTTACCCTTCCAGTATTTTTACTGTTACCCATTTACAGTATTCTGCTGGGTGGACAGAGGCACACATGTGCCTCTGTCCACCCAGCAGAGGCACACATGTGGTTAAGACCTTGCCCAGGGGTCTTAGCACTGTGGGGGTCTCGATCATGAGCCCAGCACCCTAACCACTACATCAACTACCAAGCTCCCTTGAAAGCCACAGTGCAGTGCCCAGTAAGCAACACATTCCTGCAAGTCAGCTTCAACTTACAACTGTAAAAATATGTTTTTGTTGTATTCTGTTGAAAATATGCAACAACAAAAAAAGATAGCAACATCTATCTGAGATTATCATTTATCTCAACATTAGTAGCAGTTGGTAGGTCATGTATGCCTCAATAATTGAATAAATTCTGGTGCTTGACCCAGGGTAATTCTCAACAGAGCTAACTTTTCAATGAACAGAAGACACACGCTCAAGATCGAGGTAGCGCCCTTGCTCTTACGTATTTTTAAGAAGGTGTGCTAGGGATAAATCACCAACTGTTGACCAGCTTCAGCCAAACTTAGGCTATGGTTGATAATATGGTCCACACTTGTTATTAGACTGCTTATGGAACCTATGGCATCCACCTGTGATACAAGACTGAGACATTTCTATTGGTTTCAACTGAACCTCTTCGGATAGTGTTGCTCTTTCTTATACATTTGAATAAGATGGAAGACACTAATGCATCTCTGGACAGTATTAAGGTAAGTGAGAGAGCTGCAGTTCTGTCTTATAAAAGTACAAACTGTTTTGATAACTTGTCAGAATCAGATGAGAAATGCGTCAACACAATGACAAAACGTCTTTACGTCAATGTGTGGAAACAATAGCAGTGTGTACAAACACAATGAGAAATGTTAATGTGGGTGGTGAAATGCGTAACGGATTGGAAAACCGCATTAAGAGTAAGGATGTGAGAACTGCATCAAAGCGATAGAGAAACTGTAATACTTTAATATACATGAGTCACAAGCAAACCTGGTTGTTGTTTTGTTGATGCATCTTTAACAAAATTCCCTCTTCTCATTGCATTTCTTTAACAGATACTTCCGGAATTTCAATTTCTTGCACTTGTGTTTTCTTGCTAACATTAGGCATAAAAAATATAGTATATCTGGCTAGTGGCTAGCATGTCCACCACACAACCTGATGGTCCCAAGTTCAAGTCCCGGGTTTGGCAATGGCGTTTCTGTGTGGAGTTTGTATATTCTCCCTGTGGCTGTGAGGGTTTCCTTCAGGTGTCCCAGTTTTCTCCCCCAGTCCAGCACATTAGACTGTTCCAAATTGCCCCAGGTGTGAATTTGAGTGTGAATGGTTGTGTGTGTGTTGGCCCTGTGATGGTCTGTCGAGCTGTCCAAGGTGCGTCCTGCCTTTGCCCAGAGTCGACTAAGATAGGATTCAGCACTCCCGTTACCCTGGTAAGATTAAGTGAACTGAACATCAGTGTCAAAAGCAAATATTAAGTGAAATATAGACTAAATTAAATACAGCTGAGTTCTATCTTTATTAGGAAAAATGGAGTATTTTATGGTGTGAATGTAAAAAGATTGAGTTCCATTTAAATAACTTTGCAATAAAAGCACTTTAAAAACTGTAATTCCTGAACATTTTTATATAATAGCTTTAGTCATAAACTGATCCAAGCACTTAAAAAAAAACTTAAACCTTATTGGTAGAACCTGGTATCTGTTATTTAAAAAAATAATAATAATAAAATTAAAAAAAATAAAAAATAAAAAACCTTTCATGTCCTGATGAGTAAAAATAAACTCGTTTGTGTGCAAACCCGGATACTGTATCTGTGCCACTCCTGTGTACATGACATTATTGTTTCATGATATTGTGGCATACATAAGCATGTGGGTGTGTTAGTAAGGGTGTATAAGTGTTAGTGAAGGTGTGGGTGTGTTATTGAAGGTGTGTAAGTGTTAGTGAAGGTGTATAAGTGTTAGTGAAGGTGTGTAAGTGTTAGTGAAGGTGTGGGTGTGTTAGTGAAGGTGTGTAAGTGTTACTGAAGGTGTATAAGTGTTAGTGAAGGTGTATAAGTGTTAGTGAAGGTGTGGGTGTGTTATTGAAGGTGTGTAAGTGTTAGTGAAGGTGTATAAGTGTTAGTGAAGGTGTGTAAGTGTTAGTGAAGGTGTATAAGTGTTAGTGAAGGTGTGTAAGTGTTAGTGAAGGTGTGTAAATGTTAGTGAAGGTGTATAAGTGTTGGTAAAGGTGTGGGTGTGTTAGTGAAGGTGTATAAGTGTTGGTGAAGGTGTGGGTGTGTTAGTGAAGGTGTATAAGTGTTGGTGAAGGTGTGGGTGTGTTAGTGAAGGTGTATAAGTGTTAGTGAAGGTGTGGGTGTGTTAATGAAGGTGTATAAGTGTTAGTGAAGGTGTGGGTGTGTTAGTGAAGGTGTGGGTGTGTTAGTGAAAGTGTGGGTGTGTTAGTGAAGGTGTATAAGTGTTGGTGAAGGTGTGGGTGTTTTGGTGAAGGTGTATAAGTGTTAGTAAAGGTGTGGGTGTGTTAGTGAAGGTGTATAAGTGTTAGTGAAGGTGTGGGTGTGTTAGTGAAGGTGTATAAGTGTTAGTGAAGGTGTATAAGTGTTAGTGAAGGTGTGGGTGTGTTGGTGAAGGTGTATAAGTGTTGGCGAAGATATGGGTGTGTTGGTGAAGGTGTATAAGTGTTAGCGAAGATGTGGGTGTGTTGGTGAAGGTGTATAAGTGTTGGCGAAGATGTGGGTGTGTTAATGAAGGTGTATAAGTGTTGGCGAAGATGTGGGTGTGTTGGTGAAGGTGTTTAACTGTTGGCGAAGATGTGGGTGTGTTGGTGAAGGTGTATAAGTGTTGGCGAAGATGTGGGTGTGTTGGTGAAGGTGTATAAGTGTTGGCGAAGATGTGGGTGTGTTGGTGAAGGTGTAT
>JAOUQZ010000024.1:6531359-6541653 GCA_028564935.1 Neosilurus hyrtlii
ATATATATATAAATATATATATATAATTGCAGTATAAATGCAATATGATGAAATTTAAATGCAAATATAAATGCAGTGGCAATTTTACAGTAACACTGTATGTAAAGTGTCAAGTGTACAGATTTCATTGGATGAAATAACAAGTAATCTCTAAAAATGAGCCACCCAATAATTAAAACAGCATATAATACACAGTAGCATAAAGAAAAGCAAATTAAAATGAGAGTTTTACATATTTTAACCGTTACAGAGATGGGTCAGGTGAGCTAAGTCCTGTGTAGCTAACGATATCTTTCTATAGCCTACTAATTCAAACTTTAATACCTATTACAAAGACATGCAAGTAAACTTTATTCTGTAAAAATGTTTTAGTAACAGCAACACAAGAAAAACAAACCAAAATAACATTGATGTTGTGACAGGCGTGATCTGATTGGTTTGTTATCTTGGGATTTAAAAGCATTATTCTGAGTGGATAATACTTGAATCAAAATGATGGACACAGTATTTTTATGGTCATCATTTTAACACATTAAAATGGAAAATTAACCATTCAAAATTTTATTTTGGTTTGTTTTTCTTATGTTGCTGTGTAGTATATACTAAAACCTTTACAGAGTAATGTTTACTTACATGTCTTTGTAATAGGTATTAAAGTTTGAATTACAGCATGACTCTGATTTCTGCCTGGGTTCTGCTGTCACATGGACGATATATTTATACTGTATTAACACACTCATTCTTAAACATTATTGTTTCTTTCACAAAACTCATTCACAAAGACTTGTACATCATCTAAGACTAATAATACACTTATTAGTAATGTTATTCAACACAAAAAACTATCATTCATGTGGGGATATATTGTGCCAGCATTTTGTTTTTTTTCAATCATGCTACAGTAGTACCAGTAAAAAAAACTTGATGTGTCATTTGTGAATGGATGATCATGATAATTTATGAAAATAGTATGCTTCAGGGTGGTCCACTTTACATCAAGCCTTGATGCTTGTTGAAGTTCAGGACATTTATATTTATTACAGCATTATATTTAAACAAAATTATCCCCTAAATATTCCCATCAGTTGGCCCTGCGATTGCCTGGCGAGCTGTCCAGGGTGTACCCCGCCCTCGCCCAGAGTCGGCTGAGATGGGCGCCAGCCTCCCCGCCACCCTAATTAGGAATAAGCGGTTCAGAAATTGAATGAATGAATATTCCCATCAGTATTCAGTGTTTAAACCTTTTGCTGGATGTAATAACAAAATTTACTCAAATCCACATTTCTTGATGTTTGTCGGCCCCTAGTGGTAGACTGCAATTACAGCATAATTAGGTGTTAATTTTTTATTATTATTATTATTATTATTATTGTTATTATTATTATTGTTATTATTGTTGTTGTTGTTGTTGTTATTATTGTTGCTGACATCTCACTACTCACTCATTTCCCAAACCAATTAATCCTGTTAGTATCGCATTGAGGCTGGCACCTATCTACACTTGGGCGTAGGCGGGATACACCCTAAACAGCCATTCAACAATTTACAATCCACACCTAGGGGAAATTTGGAACAACCAATTAACCTAATGTGTATGTCTTTGGACTGTGGGAGGAAACTGGACTACCCAGAGGAAACCCACTCAAGCATGGGGAGAACATGCAAACTCCACACAGAAATGCCCAAGCCCTTGAACCCAGGACCTTTTTGCTGTGAAGCAGACATGTTAACCACTACACCACCATGACACCCCATCATCATTATTATTATTATTATTATTATTATTATTATTATTATTATTATTATTATTATTATTATTATTGCACTGTGGAATTCTCTACTGTGATTGGTCTAAGGGTGTTAACAGCAGCCCTGACAACAGTGTCTACTGCAAGGTGAATCACAAGTTTATATTAATGTGCTCATTTTTATACTTCCTTGTTTCTATAGTAACAATTTGGGATTTGTATGATGGATGTGCCGCATAAAAACAAAGTCTGTAATTGGTAATTATGTTTTTGTGGTTTTTTTCTTGAGCAGAGACATGTTTTTAACAGTTGTCTCCACTTTGTGAAACTCTGAGGCAGTTATTATATATAATATATTATTGAACATATTATGTTCATTTCAATGTTCAAAAATTTTAGTATAGGTTTGATTAGGCTTACAGTCGCAAAAGTAGTTTGATTTATTATATTATTTTTATTTTGACATATTAACTAGTTTTAGTTAAGTTTTTATTTTGTTTATTAGTGTTAGTTTTAGTTTTAACTTCACCGCACAGTACTGTCCCCTTCTGGAAGCCTGTGACTCTCTTAAATTCATCAGTGCAACTGCAGAGGGATCAAATTCTAACAATTTTCCCTTTAGTTTCAGGGTGTTTTTTGTTTTGTTTTTTATTGAAAAATGGCATTTTAATTTTAATAACAAAACAATTTTTTCATTTTCCAAGAAGCTTTCCAGGCTGTTTTGCTCTGCAGTTTCTAAGCACATTACCTTAAAGAGAGAGAAGAAAATAGAGACTTGTTCCTGATATTACATTCTCATCGACATCCTCATCTTCTCACAGAACTGAAACTCGCTTGGTGTTTTTTGTTTTTTCTCCTTTAGAGATGGCTGCGTGAGAAAATCCCAGGAGATTAACAGATTCTGAAATAATCAGATCAGCCTGTTTAGCACCACTATACATAGCATAGTTGCAAGGATTAGGATATTTGATGTGGACATGATTTTATACATTGCACTGCTGCCACACAATGGCTGATTGGCACAGGTGGTGATAGTAAAGTGGTTGTATGTGTATCTCAGTATCATTTGAAATACTTACTCTTTGTAAAAACACAAAAAAACATGAATTTTTGATTGTTGTCCTCTTTTCTTTTTTGCAATCAGCAAATTGACAGATTAGTCTTTTTTCTACCCATGAGCAAATGAGCCTTGAGTGCCTATGAGCCTGATACTGGTTCACTGATTGTTTTTTTCTTGATCTAAATATGGTAGGTACGAAACAGTTAATTCTGGGAACATGCTACATGGCCTGCTGTTTGGGCAGTACCAAAACTTGGGTTCACAATCTTCTCCTATAAGTAGACCCAAGTATTACCCATAGAGTTATGACTGGCATTACCAGGTCTACTGTAATGTCCATGGCGGCATGGTAGTAATATGCAAAGTACCCTCCAAGTATCTTTATGGCTTTATATGTGTTCCTGTGAACGGCCATTCTTTGTGTGCTTGTTGGTAAAGGTGTTGGCAGTACTTGGTAGAATCTGCAATATTGTAATTACAAATGGTCATGTGGTCAGCAACAGATGGCGAGACAGATACGGATGGAGCGAGTGTGACAAAGAACAAAAGAGAAACAAAGTGCAGTAGAGAGACAGATGGAAAGGGCTAAAAACATTCAAGATCAAGTTTTAGGAGTTTTCTGTGTGTCCAGCAGGTGGTGATGTTGTTTAATGGCTTGCAATGTGCTTGTCTCTATTAGTTCATTTCGGTGGAGCTTTACTGTCATGAGCTTTACTGGCATGATGCTGCATATATATTTGTATGATTATAAAAAAAAAATCTGAACTATGGTTTCAAAACAACAACAGTACACAAAATGTAAAAGGAAATACATTGGTTTGGGGTTGTTATTTCCTGTCTCTGTCACTTAGGCGTTTCGTCAAAGAAGGGTGGGGCAAGGATGAGTCAGAAGCTGATCCAGTGAAACATGGATAATACAAAATGTTCAGTGGAAGAAATATTTCCAACAGTCAAACACAAATAAAATCATTCACTGTTTTCTTTATGTGTTTTGAAGATTTGATTGGATTTTTAAATTATTTACAATCATACTGTAAGTGTGGGAGGAAAAATGAAAATACTGTGGTCAAAATGAGAGAATGAATGAAAAAAGCAGTGAGTTGATATTTAGTATATGCTAGACAGGAGCCGGTGTTTCAGCCTGTGTCCAGTTTCAGCTGCGATACGCTCCAGACTCGCAACGATCCTAAGAGGATTAAACGGTTCGGCAAATGAGTGGGAGAGTGAGTGAGAAGACTGGACCAGCACAGTCTTCTTGGTTTGCTATCTCAGGATAATTAAACATATTAGTTTTAGTATAGTTTAATCGGCTTAGAAAATGAAGAAATTAATGTTTTAGTATATACTACATGGGCACTAAAATAAAATACGATGATGATGATTATGATTATTATTATTGTGATTATTATTATTAATATTATTGTTATGAACACAGGGAAGGTCCCAGCTCAGGCAGATTTTTATAGTTTATATTTATATAATTTAACCATGACAGAGACTGTTTAGGTGAGCTGTGCGATTTGAGATGAGCTAATGGAACAGAGCTCTGTATGTGCTGTGGAGCTAACAAAAGTACATTATTCTACAGAGGTTAGTCTACATACAACACAGACAAAAGAAACCTTTTCCTGTAAAGATGTATTTGAATATAAATTTGATATAAATAATGTGACATGAAATATTATAAATATCATAAATCTCAAGTTATAAAATTGTCCAGAAATAAATACAGCATGTTTTAAAACTAAACTCATGAAGTGATCTAATAAATGTAATAAAATTATATTAAAAATAGAATAGTATGAGCTCTAATCAATATTAAGTTGTGAGGTAGTATGTGTCCTTTTTTCACTGTTGCTCGAGCTAACACTGAGCAGACGGTTAATACAGATTATATTTAACATTTCAGTTACCATGTTGAAATCCAGTAGTGAACGCAGGTCTTTTTTTGGTCAGCATTATTGTTATTGTTAACAGCGTGTCACAACTTGATGCATTCATCATATTTTTCTTATTTTCACTGAATGCCCTCATAGTGAATATGACAGTGTAGTGTAGGGACCTATCTGAAACCATTATTCGTTATGTCATTATCTTAGTTAAATGGTTAAATTCTCATGTACTGAAACATTTCTGCCTTTGACATGGAAGCAAGGGAAAGTTTACTGTGCGATTACTGTTGCTAGGCAACTGGAAAAAATGGATACCTAACCTGGAAGGAATTTAATGACTGAAATTAGTAGAAAAATGTATATAGCTTTCACATAGGCATTACATCACTGTTAATATGGTCAGTGTAAAGCCATAGTGGCTGTAGAAACAAGACAGACTGTATGGAATATAAATCGCTCATGTTTTTTTTTTTAAATAGGTTGACACTGGCAGACTGCAGAAACGCAAACACTCAGAGCGAAAACAGAAAACCTTGTCTAATAAAATGGTTAATCTTGTATTCATATCAAAGCATTTGGTATGATAAATAACAGTATTATCTACTATAGAGAAACTCTGATGTAAAGAATTAACACACGCCTACCAGCCAGAAGTGTTCTGTGGTGATGGTGTCAGTGCCTATGTAGATACATTTATATATCTAATCTATGTGTTATCTTGAGTGTGTGTTCTTACTATGCGCACTGGGTGTAACATTCAACAGCTGGAAAATTAAGGTCTATGCTCACACACTCACATTCTCTGAGAAGAGCAGCCTACGTCCCTTCAGGCTGCTCTCTGTCTTCTCAAAGGGTTCTTAAGTGTAAAGGTCATTCATTGAGGTCATACTCAGCTGAGCATAATTTTTAATATGATAAATTAGAATTGCTCAGTATGTTGTGTGTGTGTGTGTGTGTGTGTGTGTGTGTGTGTGTGTGTGTGTGTGTGTGTGTGTGTGTGTGTGAAAGCAGTAGGTATGAACACATGAGAAATGTAATACCTCCATCAATATTAGGTGTTAAGGAGGAAAAAGGTTCCTGGTTCAGTAGATACTGTAGGTATCTTGTTTATTTCTTGCTGTGAACTACCTGTGTAATATTTAGTAATTAATTCTAATTATTTAATAGGCATCAGAGTATTCAATTTAGCAACATCCATCGAAACTAAAGGTCCGATTTGCCTTAATCATATATTGATGTTACATTGGAGGAAATCAGAGAACATCGGTACACATTGGAAAATATTGGAGAACATTGTGAAAGAGTATTGAAAAGTGTTTTTCATGTTCAGAATACATCAGGGGGAAAATCGGTGTAACATTGATACACATTGGTAAAGATCGATGTAACAGTGGTATACATTTTTTTTTTTAATTAGACCAACCTCAGGAGACATTCTGACGACATTTCTGGTGAAGGTGTGTGTTGTTTGATACAATAGTGGTGACACATCGGTAGAAATCAGAGTCACATCAGTATAGATCATAATAACATCGGGATAACATTGGAATCACATCGGTTAACAATCGGAGAACAAAATTGACTGAAAAATCAGACTGAAATCAGAATAATATTGGAATATGATTGGCTCAAACCGGGACCGTGACTGATATCGTATGAGTGTAAGGTGAATAATAGTTGTAGTATATGCTAAATGTGAACATTAAGAAAAGAAAGAAAACACACTAAAATTAGATTTTAGTTTTGTCTTTGAATTTTTTTAAATCATGAGCTCTGAGCACACACAAGCAGGTGCAGGGCTATATAAGAGTTTTAATATATACAATCCCGAAAAGAAAAGCCTCAGGAGAGAAATAAATGCTGTGTTACCAGCATCAGTTTATAACCTACTAATTCAGAGTTTAGTACCTATATCAGCTGACTCTGGGCAAAGGTGGGGTACACCCTGAACAGCTCGCTGGTCCAACACACTCAGCACGCGCACACACAAACACACACACACACACGCGCACACACACACACACACACACACACACACACACACACACACACACATACACACACACACACACACACACACTCACACACAAATGCAGCAAATCACGCTCACTATCATACCTAGGGGCAATTTAGTACAGTCAGTTAGCCTTTGGACTGTGGGAGGAAACTGGTTTATCTCCAGGAAACCCACGCATCCATGCAGAAAACGTGCACACTGAGCCCAGGACTCAAACCCAGGATCTTCTTGCTAGGAGGAGGATCTGCTAACCACTATGCCACCATGCTGTGGACCATTGTCCAAGATAAATCACGATAATCTAAAATAGAATAGAAAAAATTTTGTTTGTTTGTTTCTTCCCGTTAGAAATGCACTCAGTAACATACACTGAAACTGCAGTGCTAAGACGGCTCTAATATTACCAGTATGTCCTTTTTATCTGACCTTTTGAGTGTTTATTGATTGCTTTCATGGTTTGATTATATTCATCCTAATGCCAGACTGCTAGTTCAGTTGGCGAAACAAAAACAAAGAATCAAATATAATTTCTGTTTATGCTAGTGTCTATTGCCAGGTAACTAGCTATATTTTAACTAATGCAATGGAGACGTGTGTGGTACAGCAGCTGCACAGTGGCCCAGAGAAAAGATCTCCAGAGGGTATAAAAACTGCACAGAGGGTCGTCCGCTGCCCTCTTCCCACACTAGAGGAGCTACACGGTTCCTGGTGCCTCAATAAGCCACAGAACATCATAAAGGATATTTCTCACCCAGGTCACTCACTCTTTGAACTGCTTCCGTCAGGGAAACGATACTGAATGATCAAACCAAGGACAAACAGACTCAGGAACAGTTTTTTTGTAATACTTGCTTTCAAGAGATCTGAGCAGAAATGTTTGAATGTATACTTGTGTTGTATGTTTGTGTGTGTCTGTGTGTGTTTTATTTATTCATCTGTTTATATGCTATTTTTTAATGCACTGATTGAATGGCAGAATGGATAATATCACTGTACACATTACAGCGAAAATAAATAATTTTATTCGAATCTATGTGCAAGAATTCCTGTGTGGAAGGTTTATTACAAAATCCAAATTAATCTCCAACATTAACATCAAGAACAAAAAGTATTGAAAATAGCAAGACATCAGTTAGTGCTGTTTTGAAATGAGTTCATTGTATAATATTTGGGTTGTGTGATTACAGGACGTGGTGGCCCTCTGCAGGTGTGGAGGAATAATGACCTGGTTGATATGAGGACGTAATTACTAATACTCCCACTGCCACCTGATATTAACATCTGTCATATTAACAAAATTTGTGGGCCTAATTTTATGGAGAGTGAATTACCAGTATGAATAAGGAACACCCATTATCGTTTTGCGACCCCCATTTTGTTTCTCATGGATGCATTAAGCCAAATTACACGCACAATTGAGTCCATTGATTGTAGGAACTATTTTCATGAATTGTCTGCCTTCCCAATGGCAAAGAGCTAAGAAATCAAACAAGCTAATGATAGAATAGATATAAATAACCAGCAAAACCTTTCTCCTAAAACCACATACTGCTAATGCCATCATACTTACTGTACAGTGATAGCAAATCACTGGACAGTTCGTTTAGGGTTAAGACTCATGAGCACTATTTATTAGATAATTAGACATTTTGGAAGCTGGCTACAATACAGTGTTTTCTTATAAGCCATTTATTTTTTCATAACATGTCCTGTATATGTATAATGTGCACTGTCCCACATTACATACTTTATTTACTGCCTTAAGTTCATTTTAATAAGACACCTCTAACACAAGTCTATGTTTGGGATCCAGTCTTCCTGCTAACGGCCAGTGATTCCCGAGTCTGAAAAAGAGTGACCGAAACTGTTGTGTACATTTGTGTTTGTTTGTGTTTCTTTAGTCAAGGAAGCCAGAAACTTGGTTCCAATGGACCCGAATGGCCTTTCCGACCCATACGTGAAGCTCAAACTCATTCCTGATCCGAAAAGCGAGAGCAAACAGAAGACCAAGACTATAAAGTGCTGCCTGAATCCGACGTGGAATGAGACCTTCACATTGTAAGAAGCTTGTATACTAATAAAGCGACCCTAATTAGGATTAAGCAGTTAAGAAAATGAATGAATGAATGTATATAATAGGTAATTAAATTCCAGAATTTAATATCTGAAAAATTTAAAGAAATTGAAAGAATTTTTTTGTATTTTCTGATATTGCAGAGGTATAAAAGGCCTTGCCATATAATGCATTTATAATAATCACTCAAAACAGTCACTTATAATTACCAAGAAAAATTGATTCTGTATTAGATATTCATCTAGATGTGATAACAACATTTAAAAACCTTTGCTGAGGATTTCATTCACATTTGTCCTATTAACACAATACACGCATATATATTTATATAAAAATATTGATTTACGCAAGCTCAGTTTACTCTCACAGGAGTCCCTTTAATATCTGAACAAGCATGCAAATCAATTCACTTATATATTGTTTCCTCACATTTACCCACTGTTTGTGTGTTAGCAGGATTATGCTAAAAGTGTTAAAAGCCACACTGTTGTGATGTGTGCAGAGTGTGGTTCTACATTGTTTTGCTGGTACAAGCAGGGATGTCCTTGAAAAAGACGCCGTCTGGAGCGTTTGGGATTAATGGTGCCTTTACAGATGTGCAAATTACCCAAGCCGTGGGCACTAATACAACCCTATAGCATCACAGATGCTGCGTTTTAAACTTTGTGCTAGTAACAATCTGGATGGTTGTGTTCTTCTTTAACTTGGAGGACACAATGACCATAATTTTAAAAAAACTGTTGAAATACACCCACAACAGCCCTCAGTGTCAGTCCATCTCAGATGATCTCAGCCAGAGAAATTGGAAGCATTTCTGGATGATGTTGATATAAAACTTTCACTTAACTTTTGAAGATGCTTCAGAAAACTGTGTTTATTAGGAGTGGTTTCCCAAATTATTCCCAAGCCCAAGCATGATGTATCTACTAATGGTATATGGATTGATATCCTAGTAGTAGATAAGCCAATCAAAACATGCGACTGCTCATATCCAGTGTGTTCGGATAGAATCATTTGTCATATCCACTTTGCATTTGGAGAATAATTGTTAGTTATACAATTATATATTATTTTTAATGCAGTGTCACCTGAGGGTTTGAAGGTATGTTCTCCACAATCTGTAAATCAGTTGATGATGTTATGGATTGTAGATGGTGAAATCAATAAATTCCTTGCAGTTGTGCACAGATAAATCGTTGGACTATTTGTGGAAAAAGATATCAAAATGATGAAGCTCAGCCTGTCCTTGCTTGAAAACAACTGAGCCTTTCAACGACCCTTTCATAGTCAATTATGTTACTATACCAATTAACTACCACCTTCTACTAATTAACCTATTACCCTGTGGAATGTATTTTTCTACTTTTTCCCAAGTCTTTGCTGCCTCTGTACTAAGTTTTATATATATATATATATATATATATATATATATATAAGTGTATATAATGTCTTTCTCTCTCTCTCTCTCTCTCTCTCTCTCTCTCTCTCTCTCTCTCTTTCTCT
>JAOUQZ010000024.1:6563173-6587035 GCA_028564935.1 Neosilurus hyrtlii
CACACACACACACACACACACACACACACACACACACACACACACACACACACACACACACAGACACACACACACAGATTTCTCTCTTGGTAGGTTTCTAGCTAAAAATGTGAAGCAAATTTCTGATAAGAGGAATTACACATGCTATAACACATACTAGTGCTACATTAAACAAATAGCACAGTGAATATTTGGTTTATTACTAGACTTTATTTAGTACTACACATGTGCTGAGACTCCTTAATTTCAAGTCTAATAAATTTTGTTGCTATTTTCTATATCATTAATTTGCTAAACCCATTTACAAAAAAAACTAAAAACCATAATCTGTGATTTGTTATGTAAATAAGTACAAAGTAAAGATCTTCAATATTTTTACTAATATTATACTCTAAAGTACTTGGTAGCAGGTGAATTATCATGACTGGGTATAAAAATATCATCACTAAAGGCTCAGTCTTTGCAAGCAAAATTGCTCAACCCTTTGGCCCAAAATTAATGAGAATTTTTTTAGTAAATTTAAAAGTAACCTTTCCCAGTTCAGGACTGTAAACAATTTGGGTCTTTTAACATCTACAGTATATAATATTATGAAACCATTCAGGGAGTTGAGACACACCTTCATGTGTAAAGGGCAAGGTGGAAAACACCCTTGTGTGAGAAGCCATCATGCTACTGTGACAAATATAGTCGCATAGGCTCAGAAGTACTGTTGGGCCACAAATCGTTTCTTGTGTACAATTTATTAATTCTATGCAGAAATGCCAGTAAAGGTGCGAAAGAAAGCATCTGTGATGGTGTGGGGATGCATCAGTGCATCCAGCATGGGTGAGTTACATGTGTGGGAAAGTAGTTTTGACCTGAAAACATATATTGGTAATTTAAAGAGATATATTTTGCCATCATAGCAAGGGAAGTCCATGTTTATTTGAGCAGGACAGTGGCAGGCCTCATTCTGTACAAGCTACAACAACATGGCTTAGTAGTGTGCTTGACTGTCCTGCTGCCAGATGAGATTTGTCTCCAATTGGAAATGTATGTCATATCATTAAAAGGAGAAGTAAAAAATCGGGGAAAGTGTTGTAAACATGCCTTTATTGCAACTTTTGTGTTGAGTTCATTGCAGGCATCAAATTCAAAATTTGAATATATTTGAAATATTTTCTTTGTACTTCTCTCAGTTAAAGGGTCACAACAAACAATGTTTTGTTTTGTATTTTGGAAAACATCCAAACTTTTCTGGAAGTGGCGTTAGACTAAGTAAGGGAAACATATGCTCTGTGTATTCAAACATGGGCTTCAAAGGTGAAGACATTATCTTATTTACTCAAACAAAGACACTGACAACAGATGCTTTGATAAACTAATAAAAAAGGATGCAATATGTATAAAATAAGATTGCAAAACTTCTGGCATTTACCACAAACAGAACTGTGTTCTCTCATTTTTCTCATTTTGAAAGTCAACATCACATCATAACTTTAAACTGTCAGAAAATGTTGCTTTACAATGCATCAAGCACCAAAAGTCTGAGCTTTACATTTTTAATAAGTTTTTTGTGCACTGCAATGTAGTGCAATTGAAAAAAGTTGGGGGTCTGTTTCTGAATTCACACTGGTGTTAATAACCTAATGGAATATTAAGGGCCCATATAAAGCCCTTAAAACTAACTTTTAACTTCCAAAAATTGTGACCAGGAATGTTTGGTTTTAGCCCCTTTACACATCATGATGCAGTTTGATCCAATATTTGTGCACTATCACAGCCCTGGAGAGTCTTAAAATCTTTCTGTCTCTACCTCAGTCAACGTGTCTGTCTGTTTTTTACCTGCCTCTCTCTGTATGACCTCTCTCCCTGTCTACTTCTGGTTGATTAGTTGTGAATGAGGACAAGTGTGGGTAGAGGAAAGCCCATTTTCTGTGTCCCACACCTCTAGTCAAAGTCATTTATCCCTCACTCTTCTTGTTTATTTTCGAATTGAACCATAAATTACTTCCTGAACGTAAAAAAAACAGTGAATGGAATGTGAAACAAGAGAGAAAACAAAACAGAGAGAGAGAGAGAGAGAGGGAGAGAGAATGAAGGCTATGTTGATGCACAGTCTGACTGTGCTGACCTTTAATCTTCGTTCATATGTCTCCCTCTTTCTTTCTTTATCTCTTATTTTTTTCTATCATAGGGTTTCTCTCACTTCAGTGAGCTGATTTCTAGATTTCTGATTTCTGTGCTAAAGAAGCTTTTCTCTTTCTCGTAGGGAAGCAAGCATACATTGAGGGAGAAAATTAGACGAAGGCACGGGGAAAAAAAGAGAGTTCAGATATAGAGGAGCTAGTGGGATTCTTTGTAAAAGTGCATTCGATTTTATTTCATTAAGATACATACAAAGCATTTCATGCATTATTGATATTAATAAGTCTATTTTTGCAGACATTAGTATCTACACAGCATAATCCAAAGAAAGTGAAAATTGCTTTCTTAAGCAAAGAAAAACAAGAGGAGGTGACATCTTTATTGTATCACAATATATAAATAAATTATATATTTTTTAATTTAAATGTATTTAGCTGTAATAGTTTATTTAATCTCTCAACATACAATTTGGCTAAATCCTGAATTATTTACAAAACCGATAATAAATGAAATATAACATAATAGACTTAAGAAAATTAACAGCTTAATTGAATGCCATTTGGGATTTAGCCACAGAAAGGAAATAACTTCATTAATTGATAGTTAATTATATACTTTCCAAAATGCAATAAAAACAAAAATAGTTGATTTGTTAATATACACAAACCTTAATTTAACTGACAAAAGTACAAAGAAAAGATTTTCAATATTTTTACTGACCAACTTAATTGTAGTTTGTTATTATAAACAAAAAGATAGCATATATGATGGTCTGGGGAGCTATCAGTGCCCACGGCATGGGTGAGTTGCATGTGTGTGAATGCAGCACATATTAGAGATTTATAGAGTGAATATATATGAATGAAACACCTCTTCCTTATTTCACAAGCATGTGCATGTATTAAGCAAGAATGGACATTTCCACTTGCAAATCTGTAACTGTTAGTATCTTCAGCTCACTAATGATTAAAAAGTTCCATTTACATAAAATGTAATATATTCATTTATTCATTTGCTGAACCGTTTAATCCTACTGGGGTCGTAGAGAGGTTGGAGCCTCTCTCAGCTAGCATTTATGTTGTTTTTTTTTTGTAAGATTGTTCTCAATTTAATAAATCTCCACACCTGCGTCTGTCTCCTAGTTGCACCTTATTATCATAAATTCTTCTAACAATAGTTACATGATGTACATACTTAGAAATTGCCCACTTAGTTTATCCTTCATAGTCAGATATCCACAAATGTCCTTTAGGGTTTCCCAAAATTTTTTCATGGATGAAAAAATTAAATAAGCAAGCATTTTAATATATGGAAAGATTGAATAATAATTCCCAGTGCAGCTAACTGGGTAATCAAATCCCAGTCATGTCTCTCACTGTCTATGGTGAGAGGCATGTAAAAGAACCATTGCTGATTTTCGTCAAGAGTAGCTGCATAGCCGCCCTGCGATGGCCTGGCGAGCTGTCCAGGGTGTACTCTGCCCTCACCCAGAGATAATATTATTATACCTAGAAATAATATTTTGTACTCATAGCAGTATTATAAAAGCTGCAGTACGAATGAAAAAAGCAAAAGTGAATGAACTGGTCATGCAAATAATTATTCCTTTTGTTTGTGTGTGTGTGTGTGTGTGTGTGTGTGTGTGTGTGTGTGTGTGTTTGTGCCAATGTAATAAACAGAGTGCACAACTTATATCGACATAAAATCAAGGATATAGTGACATAAAATCAAGGAGACCTGTTCAGGGTGAACCCTGCCTCTTGCCCAAAATCAGCTGGGATTAGCTGCAGCTTTCCCCGGGGGATTAGCGTTATAGATAATGGACAGATGGATAAAATTAGGGTCATGAAATTGTAGTGTGCGTGTGTGCAGTGTACTTTTTCTTAGATTTTATTAACCAATTTTAAGGTCTGCACAAACAGGCAAAGTGCATCGTGACTATTTTGTGGTGTAAAATGGGCAGTTGTTCCTGTTGAGGTTATTTAGGGTCAGTGATGCACCATGTTTTGATTTGTCATGTCTATTTAGTGCAAAGAAGCATTCTATGTGAGACATTACAGGCCATTACAGTCCCTCAGGTACCTTATAGTAGTAAAATGTGTGTGTTTGTGTGTGTGTGTGTGTGTGTGTGTGTGTCTGTAGGTTTTACTCTGCAGAGATTGCCATAGGCCTGTTTTTCTTGCACATGAAAGGCATAATATACAGGTGGGTGGATTCATTTGTATTTTTCACACGTGCAGCATAAACTGGTTCAGAAAGACACAAAGTACATGCCCAGATAAATATGATGTGTATCTCTTGATAAAAAGAAACTGCCTATCCAGATAAACAGGAAGTTATTGTCTAGATAAACAGGTGGTGGATAATGTGGTGCTTTCCTGTCCCCCTCTCTTTCTCCTCTGTAGGGATCTGAAGTTAGATAATGTAATGCTGGACGCTGAAGGTCACATTAAGATCGCTGATTTCGGGATGTGTAAGGAAAACATGCTTGAGGGAGTGACCACCAAAACTTTCTGTGGTACCCCGGACTACATTGCTCCTGAGGTTTGTGTGTATATATGCAGTACATGTGATGTACAGGTAAATATTTAGCACTTAATGGTTAGCATTAGGATCTGAAGCTGTACCAGACAATCGCTCCAGGTGGGGCCGATAAACATTGGTCTAAAAGGCATAGTAGGGTGTGGGGAAGATACTACAGGCTGAATGCCTCAGTGTAAGTCGGTGGAGAAAATGTATTAGCACTAGATTGGGATTGGGTTTTATGGTTGAACTATGCTATCAGCTGTATTATCATTATATGCTTCTTGTGGGAACTACAACAAAATCAGACACTATATTGTTAAATCTGACACGGCGTTTATATTTAGAATATGCACCCAGGCATTCCTTACAATAGGGACATCAACAATCAACACAGAATGCTAATTTGTCATGTTCCTGAATTCCCTGCTCAGAAATCCTTGTGAGTCTTATGCACAGTCATCATCATCTAACCTTGAAGGCTGTAGAATGGATTCTGTAACAATTTAGGTACAGATGGGGAGGAGTGACACCTCTTAACACTTCATTTTTTTCTCTGCAGCATCCGTAGGAGTAACCCAAAATTCATACAGAGTCCCTACATTCGTGTTTTGTATTCGGAAGTGACACATAACTGCTTATTGTACAGACGTGCTGGATCATGCCTCTTTAAAAATAAATCTACCAAATATTTTTAATGCGGTCATGTCTACAGTTTGATGCCAGGGTGTGCATTGTTGTCTCTTCTGTTTACATCATGAGGCAGCAGCATATTTTTTGGTTTTTCATGTAGAATGAATTTTTTTTAAGCTGTACACTTACTGCTGGGACCTTTTTTTTTGAGAATGGAAGAAACTTATATTTATATATTTTGTGGATAATTTTTTTTTGTGTTACAATATAGTGACTAGGCCTAAAGCTATAGTGTTAATTTCATCTGTTCTTGAAGCTAATTACAGTCCTGTGTCAGCCTTTTTTGTGCACTATAATGATTTCATTCATGCCACAGTATTATGTACTGTAGTAATAAAAGGAAATTATGTTGTATATGCTTCCCTTTTGTAACAGCATGTACATGTCCTCACTTATTTTTGCCTTTATAAAACTCCAGTGGACGCATTCCTGACGACCAGGACTACATAAAATTGAGCCACAGCTAAAAAAAAAACTAAAACAAAAACATTAAGCTAACAATGGTACAGTAGACATAGAGATTACGGCTCTATATTTTGAGAATCCATTGGTCCGACAGCCTTAACCCTAACCCAACTGAACTGAGTAGGGTGCCCAACTGATTTAAGCAAGGTACCCATCCTTTTGAGTAATGCTGTTTGACCAATGGGCTGTCAGAACATAGAGCTGCCCCCCATAGGGATGTTGTACCTTCACAACAGTCCAACAGTTCCATTCAGGCTAAGTGCTCCAGTTAGCTAAAGCTGAAACAATTTAGACTAAAACTGTGCCAGAGTCTTGCCTCAATTAAAGCTGAAACAAATTAGGCTGAATCAATTTAAGTGAGGAGCCTCGGCTAGGTAAAATTGAAACAAATGAAGCTGAGATCGTTTCAGCTAAATGCCTCGGTGCTAAAACACATACAAAAGCATACCGTCTAAAAGGCTGAGGGGGGGAAAGGGCTAATAAAAAGTGTGTTCCCATCTGAAAGTGTTAAAAGAAATGCACTGGATATGATAAAATGCTTCACACTTTTCACAATTAAACAGTAGATGGACTGTCTGAGCACATCTCAGGCTTCTAATGCTGATTATCTCCAGCTCTTGTTTTACTGAACCTGCACTTCTTTTATATTCCACTGTTATCTGTTTCCGTGAAATTGAAGTGTGTGAAGGATGAAGTGCACATTCTGTGCCTCTTAATGCACAGCAGATTATAATCTGGTATTGTACCGGATGTCTATCTTCTCATACAAAGTATATCTGTGTATGTGTGTGTTAGATCATTGCGTATCAGCCGTATGGGAAGTCGGTAGACTGGTGGGCCTTTGGGGTGCTGCTTTATGAAATGCTAGCTGGACAGGTAACACTAACATATACACTCTCACTTAACTATATTGCCCTCCTGCTATTCTTCTCCTTCTTCTTCTTCTTATTATTATTATTATTTATTTATTTATTTGTTTGTTTCTTTCTTTCTTTCTTTCTTTATTTTACTGTTATTATTATTATTATTATTATTATTATTATCATTTCACTTTTGCTTTTTGTCTCCCAGCCTCCATTTGATGGAGAAGATGAGGATGAACTATTCCAGTCCATCATGGAACATCATGTGTCGTATCCAAAATCGATGTCGAAGGAGGC
This sequence comes from Neosilurus hyrtlii, assembly GCA_028564935.1. NCBI lineage: Eukaryota > Metazoa > Chordata > Actinopteri > Siluriformes > Plotosidae > Neosilurus > Neosilurus hyrtlii. Next base: position 6,570,145 of record JAOUQZ010000024.1, read on the forward strand.
AGTGGCCATATGTAAAGGAGTGCGTAGCTGAGTTTATCTTTCTGTAAATATAGTACACTGGGTCCATAGGGCAATGAAAACATACTTTGTCTTTGGATATATGGAATATATCAATATTAAACTGTAGATTAAATTTTGAGCCATTTTCAATCCATAAAATCTTCATTCATTCATTTTCTGAACCGCTTTATCCTAATTAGGGTCACGGGGCGGCTGGTGCCCATCTTAGCCAACTCTGGGCAAAGGCAGAGTACACCTTGAACAGCTTGCCAGGCCATCGCAGCCCATAAAATTCTGTTTTTTATAATAAAAATTACAATTTTGTCACTAATAACAGTGATGTGTTTCATCACAGCACACCCATAGCATTTACTAAAGATATGTGTACATTTGCACAAATGTACTTTATACAGGAAGCATGTAAAATTACAAGTGTGTGTGTGTGTGTGTGTGTGTGTGTGTGTGTGTGTGTGTGTGTGTGTAGCTGATGACGAAGCACCCTGGAAAACGTCTAGGATGTGGCCCTGAGGGTGAGAGAGACATCCGAGAGCATGGTTTCTTCCGTTACATGGATTGGGAGAAACTTGAAAACAAAGAGGTCCAACCACCATTCAAACCTAAAGCTGTGAGTTTCTCACACCCCCCCACACACACACACACACACACACACACACACACACACACACACACACACACATACTCATGCATGCTTACAGTATACATATGCACAAATATTCACATATCTTTATTATTAATAAATGAACTAGTAATATATGGACATTTCTTATTCATTACTTCATAGGATGGTATTATAAACTAGCACTAAGTGTTATGCTAAGGTGTCTAATTGTAGCTTGGAGCTTTACAGAATCAACATAAACAAAAACAACATACACCAACAAAAAGGTTCAGCACTCCAAACCTAAAAACCTGTCCAGCAGTAGGTTACTGACCACTTTGGCATTCTGTAAGTGTTCCACAGTGATTGGATTGTTGATTCAACTCACATAGATCGGGATACAGTTTTGTTAACTGTTTCTTTAAAATATTTTCATGGTTTTAAGTCACATGTTTAGAGGAGATTGTTAGGCTATAGATAAAGTATACCTTTGTATTTTTATTACATGAAACTATGGGGTAAATGGATCTGGAAATAAATGTAGGTATAAGTCACCTAATCAAGTGGAAAGTATACACACACACACACACACACACACACACACACACACACACACACACACACACATATGCACACTTTACAAATACAGACATTTTCAGTAGGCATAATGATTATTTGCTGAGCACGAGGCGGATATCACTGAGCAGTCTTCTTGACGAACCATTCCAGAGACAATTCCGCGATATCCATCATGCCTACGAGCAAATAATTGATGTAGTATATACTACACGGAAATATAAGGATAACAAAGTATAAGGTGATTGATATTGTTTGTTTTTTTTTTTGTTTTTTTTTTCTTGAGTCCAGCATTATCCAGAGTTTTCAAGGTGGATAATAAGTAATTTTTGAATGAGGTGAAGTAAGATATAGAGAATTATTCCGATCAAAGGGGTGTTATCTGCTAAGACTGAGGTGGATAAGACCCACCGAGATCTGAATAATTCTTCGTATCATACAAAAGTCGAATTCTATAAATATTTAATTATTCATTCTATGTATTTTCAACTCATTCAGCTTATCCAAAGTCAGTGATGGATAAAAATATCAAGAATTATTTAATGGCTTTCCATCAATAAGAAATAAGAAAACATTTTGAATAAATAACAATGTCTATTATTGCAAGACAACCAATCAGATTGCTCCATTTATATGTGGTATATACTAAACACACTTCTACATACACAAATCTTTCTTTCTGTCTTATATCTGCCCTGTTTACCTTGACTTTTATCTCACTTTACTTCTATCTTTCTACATGTCTTTTTTCTTTCTGTCACATGTGTCTGATTAGCCTGCCCGCTAGCTCTTTCTCTGTCAATACACAGTATTCTTTCATTGACTCAAACTGGAAAATGACTGGCAAAAGTCAGGACTAATTATGAGTGCTTAGTAAAACATCCCTTTTCTATTTTTTGTCTCCTTCTTTTATTTTCTTACTTCTCTGTTATGCCGCTCGCTCCGTTATCCCCGTGTGCAGGAGGTTTGTTAAAGATACAAGGGAAAAATCCAGCTTTTTGTTGGGTGGGCTGTAAGAGTGAGATAACGGTGTGTGCGAGTGTGTGTTGTGTTGTAGTGCTGTGAATAGCGGTAGTTCTGCTTTATGTTTAAAACATTGTGTTAATAGTAAAGCTATAAGAATGAACAATGGTGCTCTGGATAATGACAGAATACAGTCAAGAAAGACAGAAGAAAAGTTGAAAAAATAAGGACCACCAGGAAAAGAAAGAATGAAAGAAAGAAAGACAGGCATAATTATTTAACACAAATGGCAGTTAGCATATGTTTGTATGACCATAGCCTGCATGCTAATCAAATTACCAGGTAGCATCTAACGCAGTGTTTTACACAAATCATTAGCCATATTCTATTCTTAAATAATAAAGTTTATGACACAGACATTGCGTATTGTAGTATCTTTAAGTCCCAAGCAACATCTTGATAGGTACTGGAAAGGTAACCTGTGATGGACTAGTGTCCTAGTCACTTCATGCTACAAAAACTGGGATAAGCTCTGGCTGTGATGAGCCACTTGGCTCCGGTGTGAAAAGCCCAACAGACTTACCTTACACTGTGGTACAGGCAATGATAATCATAAGCAATAAGGGTGCGATTCTCCCATGAATGCAAGCAATGCAGTTTACAGTTTATGTGTATTCTACCTTGACCCAAACCCCAAATCGGAGTGTTTTCATTTAAATGCAATTTCCATGCATTTACATGCTACTTTTAGTAGTTTAGTTTAGAAGTTGCAAGACTCCAAGGCTGGTAAATAATTAGTTAAATTCGAATAAAATGTCAATCAAGAGGAATATCAAGAGAACTAACCTAAATGCTTGCTCATCTGGATGTACTGGGGCTCAGAAATGCACCCCCTCCAGAAATGCCGGTCAGGGCAATGTAGCTAAGCTTTCCCTATGCATTTATTTCTATACGTAGTTTATGGTTTGGATGGATTTCAATGACATTCCCACCGTAAATTCTGAAGCCATGTAACTGTAAATAACTAGATGCATGCAAAAAAATAATAAACTTGCACACAAATGGAAGAATCTCACCCTAAATTACTTAGTTGTGATTTAACCATGAATGCCAGCAGTAAATTATCCCTGAATTTTAGCAGTAAGGTATCTGTGAATTGCAGTGAGTTATACCTGAGTTTAATTGCAATGAGTTAGCACTCAGCATCAGCAGTGAACTCTTGCTTAATGCTAGCAATGCATTAGCATTGCTTACAATCAGGTAGAAGTGAAACATGTAAAATCTAACTGTAGTTAACATGTAGCTTTATTAGGTAATTACTGATTATCATGATATTGATATAGAAGTAAATACAGACAGATGAATAGATAGTAAAAAACAAATAACAATGAAAAAGAAAGAGACCTTGACAGAAAGAAAGACGACGTATTAAATAGAAAGACAGACGAGACAAAAGAGAGACAGAGTGATGAAGACATCAACCTCGATATCAACAAGACAACAACAGGCGGTAAGATAACAGAAAGACAGGCACCGACAGATCATAAGAAAATGTGCCAGTTACTCAGACGGAAAGCAGAGACAGGAGTAATGGGAACTTCTCATTGAAAGCGCTCTCATGCGTCAGTGTGTGTTTGTGTTGCGTTCATGTCAGGCATGTGCCGATATTACATCCTCTTGTCACAATAACCACTTACTCATATCATGTTTTCTAAGCTAGAGAGGAGGTTTTCATCTTGAGTATGCCTTTTTAAGATTTTGAGGCTGTGTTGTTCGTCACCACTTTGGGTGCTACACCGTTTAGTCGCTAACTTCTAATTTGTATTTTTTTAAAATAAATAAATTACCCACAATAAGCCTCTAGTAGCAAGTTTCTAAATGACATAGCAATTCTCAGGTATTAGTATTCTGCTACCTGCCACTTTTCTATCTGAGATATAACTTTCAGAAGGAAATATTGAAATCTCTTGGAAATCCCATGCCAAGGGTGGATAGGAGAATAGCCAAACCAGTATTCAGTGGAAGAAGCCTGTAAATTAACCACTTAAAGTAATCTGTGCCCAAGGTAAATTACAACCCCAGTCAACTGGACAGTGATGGCAGAATAACATTAGGAATATCTTTATTAGGGCATCCTTTTAGCTTGAGGATGGTACCAACATTAATGTGAAATTAATTGTTTGAGTCAGAGGAACACTGTTTCCGTTTATACCTCCAATATGGTGTGTGGGGGGGGGGCACTTTTTCATTTTGTGAAATCATGGTTTTGTGTTGCTGTGTCAAATTCAATCGTTGCTGCAACGGAGTTTCTCATCAGTGCAAGTAATAAATCCTGATAAAGTGAAGGATATCCAGACTGGCTACAGTATCAACACACACCACATTTTTCTCTTTGTTCACTCTACATTTTGGGATGTGTTTCTCACTCTGGTGGTGTTCCTTTTGTGTTACATTACCATATTTTTAACACTATGTTATAAATTCCTATCCAAATGGTCATTCATGTAATTATCCAATCAGAAACAATGCAAACTAGAAAGACAGTCACAGAGAGCAAGGTACCTCCATCACACAACATGGAGAATGCTGCAAATAGGTCCTTAATGGGTACTGGTTTTAATTACCCAAGTGTGCATCATTTAATGCCATAAGAAGTAAGTTAACCAGTGGCCAGAAAAAGACATAACAATGACCCTGCACCTTTAAATACGCAAACCTTCTCCAAGCCCAGCAATAATCCACATGTCAAAAGTAATCCTAACTCATGACGTTAAAGAATTCTTTAAAAAGTTCCTGGAGCCAAAATTTGATCCTGATCGCCTCAAACATCTAATGGAGTCTTTCTTTTCCATAAGTCCCGCCTTTGGTAGAAATTTCATGAAAATCATCATAACATCAAATATCAGAAAGTACAGTACACCCTGCTGTAATAGCAAAATTCCAAAAAAAAAAATCTGCATATAAAAAACTCATACATTACATTCTGTAAACAAACTCCCAACAAGGGTAAAAATATAACCTCCTTGGTAAAGGACAAGGTAATTACACTAGGACCTGTCCGTCTCTATTGCTGCTGAAACTGGCAAAACATATACAAGCATTATCCATAGACAACACTAAACTAATGGCTGATGATTTTACATCAGGCCTGGCAGGATGCTCAGGCTGAACACTGACTTATCCATTTTTAATTAAACTGGATATTAATTAGGTTTTTTGTAAAATATCACACATTTCTGTCCTATGAGAGCTCCCGAGGGCCTCAGTAATATAAAACTCATTTAGTAGGCATCAAAATATGAAATTGGCAGGTGTTATGTAAATTAACAGTGTCATGGATGTGCTTGCTCATTTACTGTTGATACTCATTTCAAAAATGATGTTACATTATATAACTGATTATCCTGACATGACTCCATTGCATCAAAAATGCTGCCTACCCAGGCTGCTTCATTTAAAATAAAATACCATATTATTCATGTTGAATACATCGCAGTATGTGATATATCCAATGATCGGCACATGCCTCATTCACGATCACTCCATTGTGCAGACGGTGTGCATCAATCATATTTTTATTTGTTTTCCATGTTTCTGTTTTCCTCTCCTCCATCCCTTCCTTCCTTCCTCCCTCCATCCATCACTCGGTTTCCTTTTTTGTGCTCTTCCTTTTTGCAGTGTGGCCGAGAGGCGGAGAATTTTGACCGCTTTTTCACACGTCACCCTCCGGTGCTCACTCCACCTGACCAAGAAGTCATCATGAACCTCGACCAGGACGAGTTCGAGGGTTTCTCCTTCATAAACTCTGAATATCCAAGCGCAGAAGCTCAAAGTTAATTAATATTCGCTGTTAAATGAACTCTTCCCCTCCCCATCCTGTCATTTTAGCCAATCATTTCTTGCTTCTGCTGGTGCACGCCCTGCTCCCTACTGGCCACTTGGCTGAAGTGCTTATGAACATAGATAATGAGTACTAGATAATCAGATGCATGCAGAACTTGCTCCCTGCAGACCACTTTGCCTGCAACTTACTCTATGCGTACAGTATATCCTTAGCTGCATGTAGAACGTCGCTGTAATAACTGGGTAATTGAACCATCCGGATTTGATTTACTAAAATACGTGTAAATAGTAGCGAGAACATCAGTACAGGAGATCTTCACTTCCTCCAGGAATGCTTCAGTTTTTCTCAGTTCCATCTCCTCAAGGAGTTTTTCACTTCCTCCAGGACGCATGAGTGACTTCCTGTAGCCGCACAACAGTATGTGCTTCCATCCATCTGTTTATAAGGCAACAAGGATTTAGTTCAGAAGGAAACCTGGAGAAGAAAGTAAAAAATGACACTATAGGCAAAGACAGACAGAAAAATAAATACACAAGTAGAGTAAACAGTGACAAGATATAAAGTACGTATGTAAATTAGTGGGTGGAATAACAATTAGATAATTTAATAATCTAATATTAAATAATATTTTATTTTATATAATATTTATTATATATAATAATCTAAAATAATTATATTGCGAGAATGTACATTATTTAGTTTAGAAAATACAAAAATATATACGTGGTTAAGTAGAAAGTCACCATATATTTCAGAACATTAGCCAATAGAAACAGGGCATAAACATTTGGATGGAAATGGACCAATCAGTTCACTGCATGTCTTTTCTATCATCTGTGAATGTGATTCATTAGTGTGATGCCACTGGCTTTTCTTTTGCATGTTTGAATTCTTATTTGAATGCATAACCTTCATAAACAGCATGCATTCTGCTACGTTTGCACCTTGAGTATGTTATATATAAAGGACATTCATATAAATGAGCTCTACAGTGTTGAGTAGATAATTAGTATTCCTGCTCTATACACAAATCAGTTGTTGGCAGGAAATGTTAACGCTTATTTACAAAAAAAATAAATTAATTAAAAGGGCATGCTTAAGAGTACTGCTTATGCATTTCGGCTAATTTCACATGAACCTGAACTGTTTGAAAGGACACAGGAACACGGACAAGGAATCTAGTTGCAGTAATAAAAATCACCTGACACTCACCTTGGAACTGTGAGCCAAGTGAAGAGCAGAAAACAGACATGTGATCTATTTTTTCTGGAGGCTGGTGATTACATACCAGCTTTCACACTGGGCATTACTAGGCACATTCTATTCTTGTTTCTCCGCCTCTTACCAAACCTGCTAGCCTCTTACTGCACTACAAGGCTTTGTGCTATTCTGATTACTATGTTTTTCCTTATGTAGTTTTGCTGATTGATTTCATTTACAAAATAAAACAATAATCCGAAAAAATACACCATATGGTCAAAGGTTTGTGGACATCTGACCATCACAGCTATATGTAGTTCTTTTTCAAACTGTTGCCAGAAAATTTGAAGCAAACAATTGTCCAGGATGTCTTCAAATGAATGGCTGCAAACCAGCACGGACTAACCAACAGAAAGAAATATTACATGAAAGTTATTGCATTCTAAAAAAAAATCAGAAATAATGCTCACAATATGATTCAAGGTCATAAGGAAGATGACGCGACCATTCTGGTGCACATAGACTATATCCACATCTGTCTAAATATAACCTTATCTTATTATTAATATTATTTTTCAGCTTTCGGGGTTAGACCACTGTGGCTCTCAGCCTTTCATATTTTGGGGCAGTCGTAGCCTAAAGGTTAGAGAAGCAGCTTTGAGTCCGGAAGGTCACTGGTTCGATTCCCGAACCAGCAGGAAAGATGTGTGGTGGAGGGGGAGTAAGCTGCACCTTCCCTTCCTCCGTCTTCATGGTTGAAGTGCCCTTAAGCAAGGCACCTAACCCCCAACTTCTATCCGGGCACCTCCAATGTGTGTGGCAGCCCACTGATCAAGTGTGTGTGCTCACTGTTTACATGTGTGTGTGCTCACTTTGGATGGGTTTGGATTGTGGGATTATTACTGTACAGCAAAATGAAAACATTTTGTAGAGGTACAATTTCCCATCACTGGAATTGATGAGTCCCAATCAATGTGTGGAACACAGCACTGTTGTCTTACTGCAGGAAAGTTCTGGGCTCAAATCTCATAGATATAAAGGGCCTTTCTGTTTATACTTTGCATACACATTAGATCAACTGACTACTCTGACGTTCCCATTGGTGTGAATGTGAGTGTGGCAGGTTGTTTGGGTTTGTATTAGCGCTGTAATAGATTACACCACCTCTCATCCAAAGTCAGCTGAGATTGGCTCCAGATTCCCCCACAACCATGACAGATAAGTGGTATACATAATAGATGGATAGAAGAATAGATGGATGAATGGAACATAGAATGCACCCGGGGCTTCCTTGTCCAACATCAGTGCCTGATTGCAGTAATATGCCTGTAGCTGAATGAGCAGAATTCCCACAGACATTCTCCAAAACCTTTTAGAAAAACCTCCCAGAAGAGTAGAAGTCATTATAACAAGAAAAAGAGACTAAATCTGAAATGGGATGTTCAGCAGGCATATATGAATATGGTGGTTAGGTGACCATAAACACTTAGTTATATTGAGTGTCACATGCACAGTGTTTCTCTAGGGATTACTGACGTTCCCTTTCTAATCTAACTATCATCACCTTGGTAACAAACATTGGTCTCCTATGTATGATCCAAAAGATCAAATACTTGAGTTTATACATAATGTGAATGTAATCAGGAAAAGAATTCCCAGGATGTGCTAAGACACCATGGTATATATATATCTAGCTCAGACCCACAAGGAATCTTGCTGTCAGGTTTCCACAAGACGGGATTTCATTCACTTTTAGAGATGTTTAACATGTTCACCCGAGGCTACGTCCTCCCACAGATGACTAATGGCATAACCGCACTCCCACATCTACAGTCGAGCTTAACTGTTCAATCAGTTTGCTAGCAAGAACTGTTTCCATTTCTTCAGTGATCAAACAGTTTGTTCAAAATGTCAGTACAGCATCCAACAAGATATCAGTTATTACTGTTACACCAACATGTTGATTAATTTTCTATGACATTAATGCTGCCTGTAATTCAAAATTGCAGGTTTATATTACTTTACTGTATTTTATCATTTCTGTAGTAATATTTCATTGACAGAGACTTCTAAAGCAGATGCACTACATCAGCCAAGGCTAGTATTACACAAATTAAAACTGTGTTGCTACTCAACAAGGCATGGTTCCAATCACTGATATTGTGAAGCTTTCTGTAAGAAGACGTTGGTTAAAAAGTATAAAAATAAACAATTATTGGCAAGTTGCTTTGAAACAATTGCGGGTTTTGTAATGTAAAAAAACAGGTCGGATCTTTTTTCAACTTTAATGTAATAAATTTATCAACCAACAAAATTCAGGTAAAAAAATAAACTTAAATATTTAATGCGGGGAAGGAAATAAAAAACTTACAGTAATCTGGTTGCATAAATGTGCACATCCAATAAATAATTATTTGTTTGTTTGTTTGTTTGTTTATTCATTTGCTGAACTGCTTAATCCTACTAGGTTCATGGGGAGACTGAAGCCTGTCTCATTCGATTCTGGGCGAAGGTGGGGTACACACTGAACAGCTCACCTGTCCATCGCAGGGCAACACACACACAACTATTCACAATTACTCTCACACCTTGGGGCAATTTGAAACAACCAATTAGCCTAATGTCTTTGGACTGTAGGAGTAAACTGCGGTACCCAGAGGAAACCCACACAAGCACAGGGAGAAAATGCATTCTTCACACTGAAACGCCCTCACCGGGCCCAGGACCCAATCCCAGGACCTTCTTACAATGAGGCGAATGTGCTATCCACTACACCATGCTGCCCTCTTCCAATAAATAGTATTTTGTTAAAGTAGGCTGTGCTTGTAGTATAGCACTTATGGTTTGTCACTGTTCTCTCTTCCCATATCTGCAGGGGTTTCCTTCAGGAGCTCCGGGTTTCCTCCCACAGTCCATAGACTTGCAGATTAGATCAAATGGCTCCTCTAAATTGCTCATATGTGTGAATGTGAATGATTGGTCATCCTGTGTTGGCTCTCTGATAGATCTATCTCTGATAGATTAGCAACCTGTCTCCCCCCACCCATCCTTTGCTCGAGATCAACTGGAATTGGCTTTAGCTTTGCAGATAAGGGATGGATGGCTGGATAAATGGATGACCTATCACAATGCAAGAGGAGGATCTCCTGTATACAGGCCTCTGCATGTAATTTCACAGGTTTTCTTCAGTATGTTGATCTGATCTTCTGAAGCTACCTCTTTGTTGATTTAAATGTTATCATAGTGAAAGGTGAAATCTTTCTTCATCCTTGGTGGTATCACAGAGGCTAAGAGATCGGTTTTTACAAATACTCCACGATCCTTTCTAGCTTGACTAGAATTTCAGTCTCAGCTGAAGAGAAGCAGAACTAGCTACAGTGTGGTTATTAAAATAGCAGTAGCACAGCTGTCAGTTTTGGACAATGTACTGTATAGAGTACATTGTACGATAGTAACAGCTCATTTACAGGAACTTGTATGGTGGACACTTAACATATTCTAAAACATAGCCAATCACTTTTACTGTACCACCACAGTTAAAATGACGTTTTTTGAATTTGAAATTAAATTCGTAGGGTTTGATCTGCCTTTTCATCAGTATTAGAAGTTCCTCTAACACTAAACTGAACGTTTTACTCACGGTTTATGTACAGTATTTAAAATACCACCACTACACACCCTTATGATTGTAACAGGCTCTAATATCAGTCCTCATAAAGAGAAGCTGTGTGTCCAATGTCCACACTGCAACCAATCCCAATGAAGCCTGTGTGTTTTGGCGTGGCTCAAAATAACAAGTTGAGAGTTAGGAGAACTAATCTTTCATCCTGCTGAAAGACCAAGTACAGAAATTTGTAATAAACAACCAGAGACACATACATACACGCTTCACGGGGTGTCTGTAGCTCTGTGTCAGCGGCTTAAAAACAGATTTCCACACAGGCTGCACTGTTCCCAGAAAACAGTTTGAATTAAATGTACAAACAGAGCAATGTTGCAGTGAGATATTTGATCATTTACTATTCATTCACCAAAATGATTTCTTCTAAGATCGACACTTTGGTAAACATTCCATTGCTGCTGTGTAGTATTAAAACAGTATTGGTGTGAACAGCATCATAGCACAGTGCTGCCACCACCATGCTTCATGATTGAAATGGTGTTCTTTAGAGGGTACGCTGCCTTATTTTTGTGCCGAGTAGATCTTTGAGAACAATGGTCAAGATTCTACCTTGATCTGATTGACCATATTTTAGGGCTTAGGTGTGTTTTTTTTTTTTGAGGAAGGGCTTCTTTCATCTGTCCAATCTACCCCACAGCCCACATATGTGGAGAAATTGTTGTTACCCGTTACTCCTGCAGTTCTTTGTATATTATTGTAGGTGTACTGACAGCCTCCATAATATTTACGGTATCTTTTAACAATGAGATCCTGTACATGTTTTATAAGTTCTTTCAGCAGTTTCATGAAACCAAGATGTCATTAAAATCCTACAGAAACAGCTGATCTTCATGTACATGGTTAGATCTGCGCATAGTCACATGTTCCATTCTAAAAGAGGGTCCACACTTGTGCAACCTTTTTTGGGTTGTAGTGTTAATTTTTTGTTTACAAATAAAATTAACACAATAAGCAACTATTTTACTATAACAGAATACCCTGATGTGTTTTTATTTTTCAGTACATACATACATGCATACATACATACATACATCCATTTGCCAAGCCATTTTACCCTTAATTAGGGTCACAGGGAGGCTGGAGCTTATCTGAAATCTGGGTTAAGGTGGGGTACACCCTGAACATCTCACCATATATATATATATATATATATATATGGCAGGGCCAACACATACACACACAACCATTCACACTGACATTTATACCTAGGGGCAATCTAGGTATAAACATGTGCATGTTTTTGGACTGTGGGAGGAAACTGGTCTACCTGGAGGAAACTCATACAAGCATGTGGAAACATTCATACTTCACACAAAAATGCCTTGCTGAGCTCGGGTCTCGAACCAAAGACCTTCTTGCTGTGAGGCAGGCATGCTAACTTCTACTTTACTGTGCTTCCCTTAAAACGTGCATACAGGTATTATTTATTAGAAAATATTATTTGGCAAACCATTTAACAATTGCAAGCAATTAGCTGTCAGTAGTTGATGAGGCATTCAGGTTAGCATTTCAATGTATCCAATTTTATTAGGTTATTAGTATATTCTGATGAATAACAATAGAATTAATTTTGTGCCTAAAATATTTATGCAAAAGTCTACATGCAAAATAAATAGTGTAATTGGTTAGATATTTAAATAGTTAAATTGGTTGGATATTGTAAGCAAACCATTTCATATATCTTACTGCACTGCACACAGATTAGGATTTTCAGAGACTCTTAAGAAATGAAGAAAAACATCACAGCTGCTCAGTATTTTGTAAACACATGTATGTCCTGAATCAAGGTTGAGAAATTAAGTTTTGCATAAAAAATTGTACAGTGAGATTTTGTAATTGGCACGGTACATCCTCTAGCTGTCCTAGATTTGGTAGCGGTGTAGTCAGCCAACTCCCAAACCACAAAAAAATAAAACAAACACACACAAAACACAAAAATGACAACCTGTGAATGAATCTCCAATCTGTCCTTCACCAACGTTCCATTACAATACAGAACATGTTGAGATATTGCTATAATGCTGCTCTCTTAAGCTCAACAAAATTTGTCTGTATATTGCAGATATGTGAGTTTAAATCACGGCAAAGTCAAATTTGAACTGAAAATAGTTCTACAGAAAATAAGATAAGATCAGCTTTCAAGTGGTTACAAAAAGCACATAAAAACTTTTGACACATTTAACTTGAATGACTAATGACACTGTATCCAAAACCCATTGTGTAGCACGTACGGTAGCTCCGATTCTAAATTCCAGTACACAGGACAGCATGCAGCTGTACTGCCAGTGTAAAGAAAAGGGAAGGAAAGGGTATACTATTGTGTATCACAAATACAAATGCTGATGAAAATATCACTTGCAATGCCGGTCATAAATTTTTGAGTCCCCTTTCATTTAATAATAACACATAATAATATGTTAGTTTGGTCATTATTATTGCTACAGAACTAATACAAAACAACAATCGAAAAGTAACTTATGTATATCTCTGTGGAACTTACAGATTCCCCTAAGATCCTAATCTGACTTCTAAACCTGGTAAGCCTATAAATAAGAGGCACAGAGAGTGCTAGTATGAGGTTTAAAAGGTATAAATGTTAGAGTAAAAGTAAGAGTCTGTAATTACAGCGATTTCAAGAATTTGTAAGATCTGGACTGCAAGAAAGATGTTTCTAACGTTTTACAACACACACCCCCACCCACCCTTTTTATTTATTTATTTATTTATTTATTTTAAAATAAAAATGCCTTCCAAAATCATGGTGGTGCAAGGGTTAGCATGTCCGCATCACAGCAATAGAACCTGGATTTGATTCCCGGGCTCGGCCACTTCTGTGTGGAGTTTGCATGTTCTCCCTGTTCTTGTGTGGGTTTCTTTCAGGTACACTGGTTTCCCTCCACAGTCCAAAAACATGCACAGTAGGCTAACTGGCTGTTCCAAATTGCCTCTAGGTGTGAAAGTGAGTGTGAATGGTTGTATGTGTCTTAGCCCTGCGATGGTCTGGCGAGCTGTACAGGGTGTATTGGGATGTAATTTAGGATTAAATGGCTTAGAAAACGAAAATTAATAAAATGAATGAATGAATGAATGAATGTCTTCCAGATTCTCCTGTTACCGATGAACATATGCACATTTTATCATCTGGTGGTTCTTACTTACAGTTTCAAAGTTGCAACCTGCTAAAATCCATGTAATAGCCTGCATTAGCCAGTTTGAAAAGGCTCTTGTGACTGTGCGAAACCATGAGAATAGGATGTGAATCCCTCAGTTCATACAAGGCATGTTGATGATAATAATAGCAGTAAAGTATAAAGTATATTAAACTGACAAATCAGATACAAACTACTTGTACTTGTACAAACTTAAACTTAAACAAATACAAAATGTATACAAACTTCCGTTCACATGCATAAACAAGAGCCTGATCGTACATATGAAAGAAAAGAATATTGCGCCATGTATTCATATGCAAATTAGTTCCGTATTACTGATGAAAACCCAGGGTGATCACGTGACTTTTTTTGCTACTTTTCACATTAAAATGTGGCCCCTTGTATGCAGAGTAATTGGTCATTTTTAGTTTATATCCAAAAAAAAACTTAATGAGACACTGTTTTAATAGAAACAGTCATAAACTAGGCATGCAAGCTTTTAATATGTTTGGGTTTAATTTCCTTTGAAAAGAAAAGATCATGGAATGGCATCACAGTCTTCAGACTTAAACCCCATCGAGCTGGTTTGGGATAAAGCGGACAGAAGGGTGAAGGCATTCAATCAACCAATAAGTGCAACACATTTCTTGGAAGTTCTGTGACAGTGTTGGGAATAATTTCCATAACAATTTTTGAATTCCATTGTTAAAGGAATGCCACTAGTGTGTTCATCTTTAAAATCTCAAAAAGGGGGTTACTTGGATGAGTCAAAAAATTTTCATAATTTTTTTAAGCAGAATAATTCCATGACTTCTGGTTTTTAACCCCAACTTTTAAACAACATAAATTTCAATAAAAGCTGAGGGGGAAAATGCGGTGTTCCAAAACTTTTCACTGGTAGTGTGTTCCTTGGTTAGATTTTTACTAGTTTAGTATTTACTGTAAAAGGAGGTCATGTAAATTATAACATGTTTAGACAATGTAGATGAAATGATAATGCATATAATGCACATGATGGTGTTACAATTGTTATAAAAGCCGTTGATTATAAATATTTCCACTAATCCTTCACAGTTCACAGTGTTACGCAATAGAACGCTAATCTGGTAGTGAATGTTCATTCAGTTCTATCATTTCAACTTATTTATCGGCAGTGTGTGTGCATGTGTGTGAGTGCGAGCATGCTGTAGCTTCGTGATTCATTAATTCATTCATTTTGAATTTTGCTGCTTATCAGCAGAGAACAGATTTGCAGCTCTTCAGCTCCTAATTCGGCTTTATCCTCAAAACCTTGTCGCCTCAGTGGAGGCACAAATTAAAGATTCACTTGAGCCCCTTAGCATTGCTCATGTCAAAATAACCCACCAGGAGAGCAAATAAAAATGCCTAGTATTTGTAAATTTTAAGTGTGAAGTCAGTGCAAGCTGTTAGTGCCATTCCCTCTATCTCATATTTCTATTTCCCAGCTGTGCGCACACATCTGCCATCAGGAGGACTTCAGAGCGTAAAGGTACTTTAGGGCTCCGTTTCAGTGAGCCATGTTTATGCTGATCAGTCGAGAGATGCAACAGTAGATTGGGGTGTTTTATGTTAATGTTTAATGTCTAGTTGTGTTACTTTAAACTTATTTAGACATGAATTATATTCAATTAAATTAATGCATATGTTATTTAAGATATGTACAATTAGGAACACCTGTACACCTACTTACTCATTCAATTATTATATCCGCTGCTTGGAGCTTTCAGTAAGGCTACAGTAAATATACAAATAACTACTCTTTACACTGGTGTTGGACAGAAAAGCATCTAATACCAAATCAAACCTTGAGGCAGATGGGCTACAGCAGCAGAAGATCACTTCAGAACTACACATCTGTCAGCCGAAAGCAGGAATCTGGAAGTACAGAGTACACAAAGACTGAACTGTTTTGAGAAACATTATCTGGTTTAATTTTTGTTGTGACTTTAAGATCGTTGGACTTATTTGGCGTCAACAGGATGAATCCATAGACCCTTGTGTCAACAGTTCTGGTGGCACATATTGGGCACATGAATATCAGTCAAGCCTTTTTGAGCACCACAGCTTATGGGAGTATGGGTGCTGACCATGTGTAACCCTTTATGGTGACAATTTACCAATCATACTTAAAAGTGGCATGATGATACACCATGTCACTAAGCACATCATGTCAAAAATGTTCCATAAATGTGATAATAAGTTTAGTGTAATTCAGTGGCCACAATAACCAACTTTGAATCTAATAGAGAACAGGAGTTGTTATGTCCATGTTAACAAGGACCACAATGTCAGAGGAACACCTTGTAGAATCTATATCAGGACACAACAGACTTTGAGTCTGAAATACCAAACTTTCTCACATATAATAAAAAATACATAAGTAGAGGGGTGCTTATAGAGTCCAAGGTACTTTTGGTGACAAATGCATTGATTAACCTGAAAAATCAGCCTAAGGCTGTAGGTTTCATTATAACTTAGCATAGTTATAATGAAATGTCTCTCCCTAGTATCTGAAGAACATTAATTCACATATTATTTGCACTTATTGACCATAGTAAACTTTTTTCTACATGATCCCATGCACGGATAACCTCCCAAATGTACTGGTTTGTTATTTGTACTGCTCTAGAAATACCTGACATCAAAATCTCTGGCTAACTTTCCCGCACAAACTAACTAACAAGCTCACCAGAACAGGAGATCTCCTGGCAGAGGTAAAAACGATATATACTATGTGTGTGTATATATATTTTTATATATATATATATATATATATATATATATATATATATATATATATATATATATATATTGTATGTGGGAAAAAATAACAG
>JAOUQZ010000024.1:6591511-6602566 GCA_028564935.1 Neosilurus hyrtlii
GTATGTGTATGTGTCGCTGCGGGGCTTGTGTGTGTGTGTGTGTCTGTTTCTCTCTCTCTCTCTCTCTCTCTCTCTCTCTCTCTCTCTCTCTCTCTCTCTCAGCTGAATAGCTTTTATTCATGGATTTACATTAATGCCTAGCTTTAGAGAAACTCTGTCTTTTTCTTCCTGTGTCTTTCAACCTATCTGTGCCTCTCAGCATCTCTGTCATATCCAGATCCTGAACGATGCAAAGAAACATCAGTGCATGGTGTGTATGTGTGTAATACAGTACTGGAGCTTTGGAGGGTAAACCCTCCTGCAGGGATCTGCGGTAGGGGGTGTTCCTCTCAGCGTCTTTGTAGCTCTGTCTTGTTTTAAATCGGCAATATAAAGAAATCATGAAAAGAAAATCATCATTACTGGCCACCCATCAACCACTGCTCTCAGAATTTTAATCAAGCAGATATCCTGGTAAGATGTCGCTATTCTCATTGCCTCTCAGAAGTGAAGGTGTCTCTGAAAATAAAGAAAAATTGATGCCAGGATAAAGGGACAACAGTGCAAGGCATCATGGGACTAAATAAAAATTACAAATGTGCACAATTTATTAACAGGCTTTGTCTTTATTTTTTTATTTTTTTTTACAGAAAAACAGCCGAGATACATGCAACTTTGATCGCGAGTTCACCAAGATGCCAACGGAGCTCACACCGACTGATAAACTCTTCATCATGAATCTGGATCAAGACGAGTTTCTTGGATTTTCTTACACAAATCCAGAATACGTCCGTCCATCTGACTGATGAAAACGATCCTAGAAATACCTTGCAATGGGTTTCACCCACCTGTAGTGTTCACTATTTAGCAATGTTGCATCCCACAAGCTGCCCTGGAACTCTCTAGATTTTATAGCAATACACTTCCTCATTTTTGTATCCCAAAAACTCAGGTTCCTGAGAGCTGGCTCATATTTCACTTTAAATCTATAGTAACTCTATGAGCTAAGTGATATACAGTAATTCATGGGTGTTAATGCTAACACCCTGGCTCTTATTCTAACCCACTTTGTCTTACTCTGATCCCACACTAACAACCTACTCTTCATCTAAAAAACTTGGCCTTTACCATATTCCAACCATCATCCAAACCTCGCCTTTGACATCCCTTCACCCTAACCCTAGTCTAGTCCTTCCCACTACCACTCCCATAACCAATCATGTTAATCCAACCTTTTCTGTGACACTGCCAATCATGTCAATGCCAATCAAGTCACTGTTCTGACTTTTCCAGGGCCTACCAACCACTCTAAACCCACACCGTTCTTACTTCTTACCCTAGCACTGATCATTAGTACAACATTTAAATAATAACTCAATCATTTACAACTTTTAACACACATTGAATAATTCTTACAAATTTGCAATCATGACCATTAATTGAAAAAATAATAATAACACCAGTAATTCTATAATATATATACTTATATTATTATATTGTGTATTATAGGCATATGTGTGACAGCCAAAATGCTTTACTACAGCTGAAAATGATGGCTTGGTGGTGTAGACAAACTAAAGTATTTTTAGCTGCATAAAGCTGTTATACTGGATGCTAAGTTTGCCTGCACCATCATCCAACAGGTTTGACCTGATCACAACACATCTACATAAGCAGACCTCCTATTTTGAGCTGACTTATGGATTATGTCATTATTCCCCTTCCCAATATATTTGTGCATAAGTTAATTGGTAATGTAATTTTATACATCCATAATCAAGCTTAGTATTCTATAATTATCATCTACTGTAACCTTCTGAATTTACCGTTACAAATTCTACAAAATGCACCTTTACACCTTAGCTTCCATGCTATAAAAAAAACCAAGAAGTTTTCACTAATGTCATATTTTTAGGGGTACTGGGTGGCTCCAGAAAATTACAATGAGCATCCCATTTAGCAACCATAGAATTCAGTGGCATCCCATTTAGCAACCAGAGAATTATTATTGTACCTATATGCCCACTGGGACAGAACCGAGCTATGCCCCATGCTAGGTTAAGGAGTTGTATAAAGGGCAGTCAAGGACAGGGTTGCCAGATTGAGCTAGTTAAATAATCCATTGCTGCCAAGACCTTGTTTGGAAGCACATTATCACAATTAAATTTCATGAAGGTAAGCAAGAATTAAAATCAAACATTTTCTCAATGATATACTGAACCATTTCTGTTTTAAAATGTTTTACCGCAAAGAATGGAAGAGTGAAATGCTTGTTTTTCATGCCATAAAATCCAACAAAAGTCCGCCATTCCCAAGTTTCAGGGCTTTTTTATAGCATGTGCTTTGATATGTAGTAAAGCTGGAAATTCTTTTGAGCCTTGTTGAAAAAATCAACATCCAAAACTGACTGAAACAAGCTACTGGATGTAGTAAATTTTCAACTGTCTGGTTAAAGTTGCACTAAAGAGTTACTAGGTGGTAGTGTATAGAAAAAGCCATCCATGATAATCTTTTGGCTTAGCAACTTGTGAGTCCTGCCATTTCTCCATACCGCTTCCTTAACACCCGATAAATATTGAACTTGATCAACATCTGTAAACTGGAAGAAGTTTGGCAAAAGAGTAATACCCAATTACCTTCATTTGAGGATCTTACAGGGAAATACACAGAATGTAGTTCAGAGAAATTATGACGATGCCCTTATATAAAAACAGTGGGGTCTCAAGACTTTAATATTGTATGAGATTATGCCATTATTAAAGTTGTCCCACCCCACCAAAATCTGTGGTCACAAGTCACTTCAGGAGAGAATGGAAGATGAAATTTGAAAATAAAATTTGATAAAAGTCACAACATATTTTTTTTTTACTGTTTAACAAAACATGATCTGGCATTGCATTTATGCATGGGTACAGTCTCTGCACAGAAAAATGTTTAACCATCTCAAAGGACATCATATGTTTCTCTGTCCTACCCTGAATGTCTTATTACTATTAATCCAACAGGGAGTGCAGTAAATTAGTAAAAATCGTGACCAACCCCAAATGGGCAATTTACAAAAAACAAAAACAACAACAAGACCATGCTCAATTATTCATCCACGGCTCATTATTTTTCCCCCTCTGCATTTTTGCTCTGTTTGATCATGGCACATCGGGCTGATGTTTAATTCACCATCTCAAAACTCATTATGCAAGAAAGATCATTATCTCCCTCTGGATATGATATTGCTGAGTTTTCACTATCTAGTCACTCAATACAGAGCTAAAGACCTTCACAAATCAATATTATCAATGTACAGTATATTGAGATTATGCAGTCAATTTATTATAATTTTTTCTATTTTTGCAAGGGCGAGAAGGTGGAGATCGAGAGACAGGTAGAGACTGTGGAGAAAGGAAGGAGGCATAAGTGGGAACGAGAAACAGATGGTGGGAAACTAAAAAGACAGTGACAGTGATGAGGAAAGAGAGGGACAGTGTGAGAGGCAGACAGAAAAAACTGGCAGAGAGAAACTCAGTGAGGCAAGTATTAAAAATAAGTAGAGAGAAACAGATATACAGTATTGATCCAACATTTCCTCCAAACAAGTGCTTTCCTGATATTCAGTAGCTTACATTCAGTAGTTTAAATACTAACTTGCAGTGCATTGTGGGATTTTGCAAGTAAACTGAATATTCTTTTTTTTTCACAATGCTTTCTGTATAATATAGTTACAACGCTTCCAATGTAGTGCACTATGTAGTGCACAGGGTGTATTTGGGACTATACACAAGGGTTCAAATCATTACAGTGCATAACTAGATAAATAAGATCTTTAATTTTTACCTTTGCATGACTTCTATAGTTTTCATGGATTCTTGGACAGATGAGTACACCGCCTGTATAACAAAAAAAAATCTAAAATGATCAAATGTAGGTAGAACTGTTCTCTTATAATTATATCATTAGAGTCTGAAATAGAATGTTTATTGATTATAAAAAAAAATATTCTCATCTTGTAGCATTTAGTTTCGGAATATAATGTACATTTCTGTATATTGTTACGATTTTCCATATTCATTTAATTCTGTGTTTTCTTTCTGTATTAAAGATCGTTCATACACCAACTTCTGGTGGGGGGGGGGTGTGCTCATTTAGTAAATAATATCATAATCTCAGATTTATTGAATAAATAAATAAATGCATTCAATATACTGATTAAAACAATGAAGTTACTTAAGCATTTATTTATATTTGTTAATGGTTTTTTTTTGTTATCATTGCATTGGTTTTGTTGAATATCTATTATAATATTGGGTATTTTATTTTTTTAGCCTCAAACATCTTATAAGTATTATCTGATTCGAACTGATGAATGTGTGTTGTGATTTGTTTGCCTTGCCTTCCTCAATGTTTTACGTTTATATCACTTAATGATTCGGTGTGTCATCTCTATACTCTATATCAAAAACTATACTGACCTTAAATTTCTGAGTTACACAGCAAGTTACCACTTCATGTATTATGCATTGTAGCAGAGCTTCTGAGCAGAGCCCCATAGGCATGCAACATGACCTGGATGGTTGTCCTCCAGAGAAAACCCTATAGGGCTGCCACATCATCAACAAAAAAAAATTATTAATGTTATTAATAAAGAAACTGAAAACCAAAAAAAAGGCTCATACACCACTGCTCAGACTCGCACAGGATAAAAAATACACAATTTAAATCAGGTAGGCAGAAAATCTTTAGCTGAGCAAAACATCCAACATTAAACAGAGCACGGAACATGAACTTGTTAAACAGATGAGTAAACACAGGTGGTATAAATGAATGCAGAAATCAGCTAGTGAAAGCTCAGAGTTAAACTTTCCTGCTTTCTCTCCAGACCATAGTCTGGAAAAAGAGGAGAAATTCATTCATTCATTTTCTGAACCATTTAATCCTAATTAGTGTTACCTTTTAATGAAATGGGCCTCTGAATGTAACATCTGTCAAGATCCATATATTTGATATCAAATATTTCAAAAATCTACACTTGGTTTTAGCAAACTGGAAAGAAGGTAGCATTGGTTGCACTCAATAAAAGAATTGTCCTAAAAATCAATACAGATAGTTCTGTTAACATGAATAAAACACAGGTGAAATGTCTGTCAAACCAATTATATGTTACGTTCATTTATAAATTGGTTCACACGTCAACGTAAAAAAAAAACCTGAAGCCAAGGCCTCATGAATATTTATTACTTCTGGACATGCTCAGCAGACACTTTTCCAACTTCATTCCTCCACGCGGTGTCATCTCACAAACGAGGGAAGTATGTCCGTATGGCTGGTTACGTCAGCCACTGTGAAAAGGTAGGTTACGCAGAGTCTGTCATGTTACGTGATATTTATTATGATGCGAAACTATAAATTGGCAGAATTTTTGGAAACAATATTAACATGAAGTACATGTGTATACAATATTAAAACCCCATGTGATTGTAACAGATGCAGGGCTACTCAAAACTGGTGATTTTAGCCACAGGTGACAATGTTAGGTGATGTGTCCGTCATTGTTACGTGACATTAATTTAAAGTGGCTTTAAAATTTATTCTGTGGATAATATTATCTTTTAATGAACATTATAATTTTCTTTAGAGTTATAAATTGAGAAAATTTTTGATTGTTTTTATAGTTTTAAAAATTTTAATAAATGTCCCCCAGAATGTACCCAAGACCAAATAATGAGCCATTTTATATTACCTTCAAAATTAGTGTTCATATTCTGGTCGGCAAATCTTTTGTTTATCTTAAAACTAAGAATCTACATCCAAAGGTGATTGTTTTTTTTTTCTCTTGTTCGTTATAATTATTTTTCCATTTAATTGGCTGGTTTGGCATCCCTGCTGATGTTGTGTAATATCATGCTTGATAGGATAAGTGGGACTGCTGTATTTAAAGTTGAGTAAATCTCCAGCCGAACAGCTGGATGCATGTTACACAAGCTTTTCTTGACAGATTCTGCACCAAATTCTGCTGTTGCAAGTTGATGTTGAGCCAATAAGTGTAACTTATACAACTCAGAACGATGCTCAGGTCTTTTATTTTTGAGATGTCCCATGCAACAGAATGATGGGTAGTGTTGTGGTCATGGCAGACAGAATCCGCTGCAAATATAAATGTATTTTTGAGGTTATTACTTTTTATTTTTGCAGGGTGCCTGTGTGAGTTCTTATTTTGCTCATTTAATCAAAATAGTGGTGAGAAATTTTCCGCTGAAGGCAAATTGGATATCCCTGTTTATTCAGCAATATAGACAAACATAAGTAAATTGTGTCCGGTAATGGACACATTTTATTAAGGGGGGTGGGTTTGTTTTTTGTTTTTTGTTTTTTTTTATTTTACTTACTCCATTTTTCTTAAACTTCACAATAGTATTGCCAGCTCGCATATCCAACTATTTCCTTTGCACCACCCTGCCACCTCCACTTCCACCTTTTTAACTTCAAACTACAGATACAAGATACTGTACATCAGGGGTGCTCAATCCTGTTCCTGGTGGTCCATCTTCCCGACGACTTTCACTTCAACCCTAATTATGCCCACCTGACCATCCGACCATCCAATCATCTAATCAAGACTAAAGATGTGGAAATGAGGGCTTGAGGTGATGATTGGATTTGTCAGATTGGCCCCTTTAGGGTTGAAGTTAAAATCTTTAGGAACAGGATTGGGCACCCCTGCTATAAATGAACCCAGAAAAAACTCACAAAAAGACAGTGAAAAGACTAGAACTCACTAGAAAAGACAGTGGTTTACTTTGTTTGATTTTTGAAAACTTATAAACTTGAGTTTAATATTAAAAACCTTTTTGTCATGTTTTTGGAGTTGAGAAGAAATAGAGCAAGTTCACATAATGTAATGATTCTCTTATATTTTACAGTGTAGATTATGGACATAGGCATCAGCAGAGTTCAGAGTCTGGACCCTTTTTAAACCAAGGATTTCAATTTGTGAGTATTAATGTAAAGTAGTAATTTGGAATGCATATACACAGCTAATATACAACATCGTACAACATTGCGACATTGCCTAAAGGTCATAATTTGACTGATTGCACAAAATGTTATCCGAACACTGTGGCAATGTTAAACTGTAGTATTTACTAAAAACACACACACAACTTTTATGCACAATGCTGTTTTGATGTTGCTAAATTGTCGCACACATCCAACCCCCCAGTACAGCGCCCTCTAATGTGGGACAAGGACAGTACACATCTGTACTGTGGTTACCATTTCAGTGAATCATGCAGGTACTGAAAGGAAAAACACAGTATTCATGTGAACAGTCCTTTTACTGTAACATCTACTGTCAATATTTTTGAGACATTCAATGAAAATGTTACCTGTAACATTTTAACAATATTTTTTAGAGTCTAACAGCATTTTTGTGCAACGTAACTACATTGTTAAAACATAAATTGTTAGCTGGGTTCATATATTTGCTGTGTCTGTTTTTAAGGGAAAACATTGAAAACATTTCAAACAGAGAAGTTCATATAAAAATTTGTTTTATAGTATCAATAAACTTGGGAAAGGGTTTACTGATAAACTCTCTGGAAAGAAATTCTAGTCACACACGGCCATTCAAAAAGAAAATATCACCAAGGGAAAAGATTGGTATGAAATAGCAAAGCCATTTAACAGCTCCCGAGAGCTTCAATTTAACATTCGAGAGAGGGTTGCCATACTGCAAGCAAAATATAAGAGCCATAAAAAAATCATAATAAGAGGAGCAGTGGAACGTCTCAACACATAACATACCCCATGAAATGTGATGGACCATGTGAATGTAAAAGTATGCTTTTTCTTATTTGGGTGTGTAGGTTTGCTAAGGAAGTCACAGGAAGATATCATGCTATCAGTGCATGAGCTGTACAGCAGTGGTCAACCAACCTCATTTCTGTAGGTTTTATTTCCAAACCAACTTTTACACTATGAGTGTGAATGGTTGAGTCTGTGATAGCCTTGAAATAGTTTGGAGATTTGTTCGGGGTGTACCTCACCCAAAGTCAACTGGGATTCGCTCCAGCTTTCCTCGTCACCCTGACAGATAAGTGGTGTAGATAATGGATGGATGGTCGCTGGTGCTAATAAAGACAAAGAAGTGTTCACTCCAGTAATTGGTTTCATGTCAATTTTCATTCATTTTGACATGCTTAATTGTAATCTTTGAACAAGATCCACTTTGGTTGCCATCATCAAATGAAAGATCATGACAGAAACCCCAATCTATTGGCATGCTTCATTTATTGAGCATACACATTTCCCTTATGTCAGCTCAGTGTGAGTGGTAAGTATTGGTACAAAAGACAGATGCGTATGTCTGTTCTCGATCGAGATCCCTCCTCACTCAGCAGAAACATTCTCTCTTATCACTGTTCCTCTTTTGTTCACTTTCTCACACATTATGAAAACCCTGTTCATGCTGACTAATTGGCAAATGGAGATCTTAACTCCAGATCCGGTCTCCAGTCTCACCTAGCGAATTCTGCCCAATTTCTCACACAAGAGAGATGAAAAAGCGAGAGAGGAGGATTTATGGGAGAAAAATATCTGGAATGTATGAACAAGTTCTTCAAGTGCACTACAGAGTTTGAACTGCGAAAACTATTTAGCACTTGCCTGTGTTTTCTATCTTCATTTAGAACATGATGTAACTGTTGAAAGTAAAGACGGACAAAAGCAATTCCCGGTTCTTCTGTAGCTGATAATTAAGCATCACCAGGGTGGTTATTATCTCTGAAATGCTGGAACAGTTAATTACAGCTGCTGTGGGTGTGGAACGCTGCAGAGCTCAACTCTCCTGTTCATCTGGAAAACAGGAAAACTGATGGTTCAGCTTAAAAAAAAAAAAAAGTCATAGAATATAAAACAGACATGGTTAAGTTTTGGTCTTGTGAAGTGTGTATATATATATATATATATATATATATATATATATATATATGTCTATGTAAATATCATATTAGAGTGAATTGCGCTGTGCACTTCACCTTTAGCTCTGCAGAATGATTAAGGGAGTTAATAACATCATCCCTTTCCTCAGGCTTGAGAAATAATTGCCAAAATAAATACAAGGCTTTTTTTTCTTGTATTAATTATATTTTCAAGCTGAATATTCTGGCTAACAGCAGTCTAAAAACTGATCATTTTGTGCCTCGGTTACGTTTCGAAACTGACTGTAAAAATCCCTTTATTAGTGTTTAATGGTTTTCATTTCTTTAGCACCTTCATCCACTTCTGTATATCTGATCATTTCTACTCCAAATTGAGTTTTAACATAAAATGCTACTTTAATAATATGGGTTTAGTAATCCTTCAGCTGCTCCCAAAAGTTCTTATAGGCAAGATATGATATTGCACAAAAGGGTATGCCGTAAAAAGTGGACTCGCCTTTTATAGTTACTCTTAGTCTTAAAACAAGACTAAACAATTTAAATGACTTAACAAAAAATCATTGCAAAAAAAATCGTTAAAATACAGATAGGGTTTAACCTACTAATACTATTCTACTGTTTGGCAAGGTGGACATTACTGACTAGTCCCTGAAATGGAATGTCAAGGGGACTATTCAATTCAGTGACATCAACCAACCCTGAGGTGAATAAATGTTTTAGTATATACTATGAGGGAATACTAAAATAAGATTTTTATTGGCGCGGGGCGGGGGGGGTTAAAATCATGACGGACACAGCTGAGCTCTGAGCCCACATGTGAGCAGGTGAAAGAGCTGTGGAATGGCATCTCATTAAGATGAGAAGTCTTTGCATTTTACTATATACTACACTATAACATAAGTAAAAGTAAACCAAAACAAGATTTTGATTGTTTATATTTAGATATTTTAACCATGACAGGGGCAGGTCAGGTGACAAACTATGAGTTCATCTTTTTGCTTCAAGCTGCATCCACTCGGAATGATGGTTTTTAATCCTAAGGTAGCAGACCAGACAGATTGCACTGTTTCCTTGTAGTGTATATACTAATCTTTGCTTTATTATTTTCCTCAAATATCTAGCTAATAACATTAATATTAATGGTCATCTATTTAATGTTTAATTAAATAATGGTTCCTTCATGTCGACTGATGCTAGCTATAAAGCTAAATAGCTGGGGTCAGCTTTTATGCTTTGATTGTTATCTATTTTTCATAATTCTTTGCTTTAGAATATGAATTTAAATAATTATAAAGTATACAAAAAAATAACTCATGTCCAATGCCATTAATATTTAAATATCCTCCGTTTCATATTAATGCTAGGTTAATATTTTGTAGTGTGATCCTGGTTCTGGTAAATGACAAACATTTCACACACACACCCCTATGCACCCAAAGTGAACTCCAGTCCAGTAGATCAACACCATGACATTGAACCTGTCTTTCGACAGATCCTGAGAGGATAGAGGGGAAATTAACTGCATCACACCAAACAACCATGGAGCAGCAGCCATATTTCTAGAGCTTTCCTGAGCCAATTAATGAATATTAATATTAATAAGAGGTCTGCTTGTGAATATTAATGAGTATTAGAGAGTCTCATTGAAAATAGGCTGTGAGTTAGAGAGCGAACTCTTCAGCTTTTTCCTCCCTCCGACTCTGGCCATTAATCTATTACTCACTGCTGCTTCATCTCTCCATCTGTCAGTCTCTCTCTCTCTCTCTCTCTCTCTCTCTCTCCCTCTCTCTCTCCCTCCCCTTCCTGTGCTAACCACAGTTTTACCTGTGTGTTGGTGTAGAAAGTAATTTCTATGCTAATAAGACTGTGGGTGAAGATAAGCCCATCAGTGCAATGTCCTCCTCCTGCTCATGCATTTATTTATCTCATTGCGTCTTTACTCCCTCTTTCTTAGTTTTTGATTGAACTTCTATGGGCCCTTTCCATTCCCCTCTTCTTATTTTATACCATGTTTATTCCATGTCTATGCTCTATCTATCTAACAATCCATCGATCTGTCTGTCTGTCTGTCTATATCTATCTATCTATCTATCTATCTATCTATCTATCTATCTATCTATCTATCTATCTATCTATCTATCTATCT
>JAOUQZ010000024.1:6602666-6630166 GCA_028564935.1 Neosilurus hyrtlii
TCACTCATTTTGGCCACATATGTCCATTCGTTCGTCCTGGGGTTATAACATTCCACCGTTGCTGCAGAGAGAGAGAGAGAGAGAGAGAGAGAGAGAGAGAGAGAGTCCTGAACTAGCTGAAACCGTGTTTGTCCCTTTTGGCCTTCCACATCGGAGCGCTCCTAAAGCCGCTCATCCTTCTGGAGAGTCACATTTGAGGAGCAGCAGCAGAAACATCATCATTTGTAACCCAGTCTGAGGTTAATGTCAGTAAAGCGTTTCTGATCGGTTTTCTCCCTTTCACTGAGGGAAACATGCGAGCACAGGAAAATGACACGGATATCATCTGTGTGTCTGAGACTCGAAAGGAAAACGGCTGCTTCCGTCGGGGGGGAGAGCTTTTCTCTCTGGATTAACAAAGTGAAGGACATTTCTAAGAATTATTCCTTATTTCTGCTGAATTATTAATCGGTTTCGGACAGGAAACACCACCACAGCAGGTCTGATATCATCCATCCACGGTTTCCACTAGAAAATAAAAGCACTTGGGTGTTAAATGTTAGAATAACGACCCCTGGCTCTAGAAGAACTGTTCTTCTGTGGGGAAAAAGAAAAGAAACGTGTTTTTCATGCTTTAATCTGCAGCTTTGAGACATTTCGAAGCTTTTCTGACCAGTTCCTGAGGGGGAAAAAAGTTCTGTCGCAAAAATAGCAGAAAAGACCCTAAATGATGTGAAACGGATCTTATACAGGGTCAGACGGGTCAAAATCGATCTCTACCAGCCCAGTGAAGAAGTTCATCACCACTAATGTCCGAGAAGCTGCACCACATCATATCATAACACCACATCATATCACATCAGTGTGTGGAACAAGCAGCACTATGGTGAATTGATCGAACCTCCAACCGGCAGCGCATTTCGACGTGACGTTTGTGTATGTTTGAGTTTTGCATGCCGAGAGATGCTGCTGTGTGACCGAGGCGTGCAGATGCTCATCACGACAGTGGGCGCGTTTGCCGCCTTCAGCCTCATGACCATCGCAGTAGGTACAGACTACTGGCTTTACTCCAGAGGAGTGTGTAAAACCAAAGTCAACCATGAAAACGAAACGAGCAGGAAAAACGAGGAGGTGATGACCCACTCCGGATTGTGGCGAACCTGCTGCCTGGAAGGTAAAGCGTTCTGTTTACACCCCAGCAGTGCTTTCACCCTTCGCCCCAGGCCATCTCTTTCCATTTTATAGCAATACCATTTATTTTATTTCAATCTGTCTTCATTCCAGAAAGGATCAATATAACAATCCTGAGAGAGTGAGAGAGAGAGTGTGTGTGTGTGTGTGTGTGTGTGTGTGTGTGCAGACAACATTGTTTCATATTTTCATTACAGGGACGTGGGCGGCGTGGTGGCGCAGCGGGTAGTGTTGCTGCCTCACAGCTCCAGGGTCCCCCAGTCTGATCCTGAGCTTGGGTTAATGTGTGGAGGTTCTCTGCGGGTTTCCTCTACATCCTTCAGTTTTCTCTCACTTCTCAACAACATGTATGAGATCTAACATAGCTCAGTAGACCGTATGTATGTGCAAATGTATGTGTGTGTGTGTGTGTATGTGCGTGTGTGTGCTGCTGCTGTCACGTCCAGCAAGTAATCCTGCTTCACGCCCAGGCTGTGGATCCAGTACGTCCAGGATAAAGCAATGACTGAAGATGAGGGAATAAATTACGGAGATGTTTTTTCAGCTTTCAAGTTATAAATACACTATGAAGTAGAATATGGTTCCGTTCCCTTAACACTCGTGTTTCACCTGTACACTTAAATCTGGTTGTGGATTTTATGCCGATAACATGTTATTCTGACTGATACAAAACACATTTCACACAGAGTGGGCGGGGCCAACATTTTAGATCTATTAGTTTAGGTCAATTGACGTATGGGCTTATAGCGTACAAATACTGTTTGGAAATATTGTGGAACAAGAACTAGTGAAGATTTTTTCATTTTTTTAAGGCCACCCATACGTGAGGATGGGTGGACTTCCTTGGTTTTACTGACGTTCTTTTTTCTGTGCCCAATTCCAATCTGGAGCTTTCAGCAAGATAACTCAAAAAAGAAGTCACGTATCAACACAAAACTTTCCGAATGTCTGAATATATGCAAAAGGCAGGTCGAGTTTTATTACAGACAGGATGGTGGCGTAGTGCTTAAGCTGCCTCACAACAAGAAGATTGGGTGTTTCTGTGTGTATCGCTTGTGTGGGTTTCCTCCATGTACTTTGGTTTCCTCCCAAAGTCTAATGGCATGCACATTAAGCTAACTAGCTGTTACAAATTGTCTGTAGGTGTGAGTGTGAATGTGAATGGTTGTGTGTGTTGGCCTGTGATGGTCTGGCGAGCTGTTCCCCGTTGACCCGTGTAGAATTAAGCGGTTCAGCAAATGAGAGAGTGAGTGCCTGTTTCTGAAGTGGCTGCACAATGGCGTAGTGGTTAGAATGTACGCCTCACAGAAAGATGGTCCTGCGTTCCAGTCCTGGGCTGAGCGGGTACTCTGGTTTCCTCCCACAGTCCAGACACATGCACATTGGGCTGATTGGTTGTTGCAAATTGCCCCTAGGAGTGAGTATGAATGTTTTTGTGTGTTTGTGTGAATGCCTTGCGATTGACTGGGGATCTGTCCAGGGTGTACTCCGCTGTCGGCTGAAACAGGCTCCAGCCTCCCTGCGACCATGGTAGGATTAAGCAGTTTAAGAAATGAGTGAGTGAATTTAATTTCTGGCTTCATCTGCAATCAAGAATGTGTTCTTTTTGGTGATTTTAATTCGAATTTGTGCCATTCTGAATGTTGTGTGTCTCCCGTAATTCAGCCTTACAGATTACCAGAATGGCCGAGCAGTGAGATGGAAGGTAGGTCATAGCCTGAAACAGCCATAGAAAATAGCACTTTTATTATAGTACTAACGTTGTAGTATCAGGAGATACATAATCGCTAATTAATGTAAATGTTAAGCACGCTAAAGCACTTTTCAGAGCTCCGGTACTGCAGTGAATAAGTGCATGGTAGCTTGTGATAGAAGTCATCATGCTGATGTATTCGGGCGGCACAGTGGAACAACAGGTTAGCACAGCCGCCTCACAGCAAGATGAGGACGCCTCTGTGTGGAGCTTACATGCTCTCCTTGTCCCTGCGTGGATTTCCTCTGTGAATTCTGGTTTCCTCCTACAATCTAAAGACATGCATGTTAGGATAATTGGCTGTAAGATAAGCTCCAGCCTCCCAGCGATAAGGATTAAATGTTTCTACCAATGAATGAATGAATGTTCTGATGAGCGCAAAAAATAATAATAATAATAACAAGTTGGGCAAAACTTGATTCCAGAAGCATAAAGCTGGACGAACACTCCTATCCCCAGTTCCACCCACAACCATTTTCCGTAAAGTAAAGTAAAGCTTTAAGAAGAAACACCAGTGAATTTCATGAAAAATGCAACCAAACCTTGATGGTAAGATGTATTATACTGTATAAATATAAATCATTCCTGGCTCTAACCAAGAGTAATGTTCTAGCACTAGCATATATTACAAAATCATTGGCGGTTGAGTTTTGGCATGAGTCAAGAACCGGGATGTCAGTTCAATCTGCGAGTGAAGGTTTATTCATTCTCACATTGTCAAAACACATCTCTTGGCTGGTCCATCAGACACTACCGTGCACATTTACCCAACTGTAGTGAAAGATTATAAAAAATAGGGCCTCATAAATCCAGTTTTCGGGGTCAGGTAAAGATGGTGGCTGTAACAGTATACTATAAATGAGGAAGTGGCGACTGTGGAAGGACTACAAAGGCAACCGATTATTTGTGTGCGTGCTAAACATGTTTATAACTGACGCACTTGTCTTTTTTAATCTTTGTTTTTTGTTTTTTTTTGCTGTATATGAAAAAATGCTTCTGCACTGAGTGAGTGTCAAGTCAAACAGCTTCAGAGTCAGAGTTCAACATTAGTTGGTAATAGTTGTGTACTATCACGTTGGCTCTGTGATGGACTGACAAGCTGTTCAGGATGCATTCCTTCCATTTGCCCAGACTTGGTTGAGATAGGCTCCAGTCTGCCCAGTCCCGAGTAGGATTAAGCAGTTTAGCAAATTAATTTTTTATGAAAGTATTATTGAATTAATTATTTTTAACAAAGAAATTGTTGCTCGTCGGCTATCTTCTCATGTACAAACTCGATCGAATGGAATACTGCATCCAATCATTTATTTTCTAAGCCGTTTAATCCTAATTACAGTCGCGGGGTGGCTGGCGCCCATCTCGGCTGACTCTGGGCAAGGGCGGGGCACATCCTAAACAGCTCGCCAGGCCATCGCAGGGCAACACACGCTCAACTATTCACACTCACACACACCTAGGGACAATTTGGAACGGCCAATTAGCCTAGTGCATGTTTTTGGGAGGAAACTGAAGTACCCCGAGGAACCCCACGCAAGCACAAGAAGAACATGTAAACTGCCTTCTCGCTGCGAGGCAGACGCGCTAACCGCTGCGCCACCTGAACGGAATAATGGAATGACTTTATTAGCCATGTTCACATGACGCAGGCAGTGCAGTAACCGAAATAATCTGAAAGTTTGCAAATGAAAAACAGTAGGCACACTTTTAGGCTTGATTTTTTTTTTGTTTCCTGTGCCTTTTCAGGGAGTTTTTGTTTCCACGGTCACCTGTGTACAAAACTACCAAGCATAGCCTTCAACTGTGTGTTTCACACATGTAGACCCTCGCAAACTCCTGCGAGTAGCTTGTATGGATAGCATTATCTTAAGTCCACTTTGGTGATTACACCCACCTTCCTGACATGCCCATTCTTTTATAAACATGAATACTGAGACTGAGAATACATTTTGACATGTAATACTACTAATGATTCCTAATAACACAATTTATGATTTGGTTTCTCTTTGAATCTCTCTCTCGCTCGCTGTGTGTGTGTGTGTGTGTGTGTGTGTGTGTAGGAGAGAGAGCGAGAGAGAGAGATGGAGAATTGTGTGATTAATGCAGTAGGTCTCAGAGGAGTGCGTTGAGGGGAACTGAGTGGGGGGTGCAGGGGAATGAGGGAGCAAAAGCACAAAGAACGAGTGAGGATAAGAAGAATCCGCCCTCAGGGAGAGCACAGCCTGTCACATACACTCACATCACTCACTGTATACACGCACACACACACACACAGACTCACACACGTCACCTTGGAAACAGACCTCTCCCGCCTAAAAGAGACTGAGAGAAACAGAAAGGAAGAATGACGGAGAGAGGGGGAGTCATTCATCCTCATGCTCACCGAGGCTTATCAAGAAATTGAGAAACAAATATTCTGGTCACTTCTATATTGCCTTCCTCACACTCAATGTCACCTTAAAAGCATTTCTCAGGAAAAGGCACCCATAATCTGCATGTCCACAATACCAATTGGTAGGAGTTCCATGCTGTGTATGCCATGCTGTGGAGCATGAAGCATCATGCAGGCCGGCTATTAAGTGGGATGGACAACGAAGAATGGCAGCAGCAAGCCTCACAAGCTTAAAGCGAACCTCTTCATCAATAACACCAGCATCTAACAGACACAAATTGGACCACCACGACTCTAGGAATGGACTCATCCAACAAATAAAACAACAGACAGAAAAGCTCAGTTACTGCTTCTGGAATTAGCACTATTATCTCTTGTAGACTTCCTCAGGGATAAGATGAAAGGGATTTGAGAATGGTAAGTGCAGAACATCTAACAGAGCTCCGTAATGGCATGTCACTGGTCACTCTCACTCGGGGGAAACCCTCTGAGATTTCTGTCGAAATGTCTCGGGTGGTGATGGCAACATGTTGGAGCCAGCACCGCTTTTAAATGTGGGCACTTAGGAATCTGCTCTTTCCAGCGATTTCTGCTATCGTTATTTGCCGAGGGTTTCCTTAGAGTGCCTGCTATATTGCTTTTTGGCATCACTGTTGTTTATTTAGTAATAAGTTAGCTTTGTATTAACCTGCCTCAAACTATGTGATTGATGACTTTTTCCTCTTGAATAGCAGAAATTGCCAGAAATAGCCAATGGATTCCCAAATGTGGTCATTGGGCTGGATATTTAGAAGTTAGTCTTCCAGGTTTTCCGGTGTTGCCCATTAATATAGGAATCTGGGCCATGTGGAACATTCTCTCATTAATTTTCTAAGCCACGTAATCCTAATTAGGGTCACGGGTAGGCTGACGTCTGGCAAAGGCAGGGTACACCCTGAACAGCTTGCCACGCCATTGCAGGGCCAGCACACACAACCATTCACACTCACACCTAGGGGTGATTTGGAACAGGACACTAGCCTACTATACACTTTTTGGACTGTGGGAGGAAAGTGGAGTACCCAGAGAAACCCCACGCAAGCACTGGGAGAACATGCAAACTCCATACAGAAACGCTCGAGTCCGGGAATCGAACCTAGGATCTTCTTGCTGTGGGGCGGACATGATAACCACTACACTACATCGTGCCACCTGATGTGGAACAGAGTAATATTAATAATTATTTTTAATAATCATAGAGTCACTGGGCAGTACCACTGAAATTCTGTGCCATGGATCCTCAAATGCATGAACAGAACTGTTCAAACCCCTCCGCCATTAAGAACAATAGGCACACTGTGGTCCATACTGACCAAGCCGACACACATTATACATGATTTATCAAGGACTAGAGAAACCTGGCATTCAAGATTGACTCTGGAGCTCCACAACAACCGGCAACCAGCAGACAATGGGGGAAAAATAACAACACTTTAAAATAAAATGACACTGCTACATACAAACAGAAAGAATAAGATAAAAGAAAGGAAAGACAACACTCAGGTGAGATGCAGCAGCCAAAACAGTGCGTAGTCTACGCAAGAGGAAAAACGAAACCCCTCTGAGCAGTGATGTGGGAGCCATACACATCCCAAGCAACACCGAAACAGAAACACTGCTTACGTATGTGGCTTCATTTTCTGAAATGCTCAAAACTCCTAGAAACTTGGCTGTTTTCGTTGTTCATGTAGTCAGAAAGCTGCCAAGGTAATAGAACATGCCAAACTTCCTAACAAGCATATGAATTGAGGAATAATTGAGTGAAGACGACTACTAAAGGAAACTTGATGAGCACAATGCAAATGTAACGATCTTGCGCTGATTGGAAGAACTGATGGCTGTTTGTTTGGGTGGAATTTAATAATGCAGAGGACATTCCATTCAGAGATGTTTCCCATATGATTCCAGCTATAACTCCAAGTCATCTCTCAAATCTCTGAGATGACACCTGAGTCAAATCGAAGGTCTCTGAGCTGCAAGTCCAAGTCAAGTCTGAAATTGTGAGTTGGCACACTTCGGACACAATGTACGTCTGCCTCACATGTATCTGACACAAATCCTAAGAATTCTTGAGACTGTAAAGGTCTTGTCTTAAATCTCTTAGCAAGAAGTCAAAGTCATGTCTAGTCATTCAAGTCAACTTCAAGTCTTTGGATTAAAATATGGTAGGTTGTTTGTTTATTTATTTATTTTGGAGGCGCAGTGGTGCAGCGGGTAAAAAAAGACGCTTGGGAGTTTAAACATTGCAGCCAACTGAGCGGTTTCCCCCCACATGTCTGAAGATATGAAGATGAGTTCAAATGGAAGCTCAAAATTGCCCATGTGTGCGAATGTGTGTGCTTGTGTCTGTGATAGATTGCCAACTTTTTCTGGGTGTATCCTGCCTCTCACTCAGAAGTCAGCTGGGATTAACTTCAGCTTCCCCCGCAAGTTTAATAGATAATAGTTCTGTACATAATAGGTGGATGGGAGGATTGATGGATGGATGGATGGGTGGATGAATGGATGGAAGGAATGATCAGTAATATCAATATTATTAATATCATTACTAAACAAATGCTTAACAATTTATTGAGGTTTCAGAATATAATGATAATTACATATTAATTCTATCATGACACATCTACATACTTTCCCCACTGACTTATGATGATAAACACTTTAGATATG
Organism: Neosilurus hyrtlii; assembly: GCA_028564935.1. Classification (NCBI taxonomy): domain Eukaryota; kingdom Metazoa; phylum Chordata; class Actinopteri; order Siluriformes; family Plotosidae; genus Neosilurus; species Neosilurus hyrtlii. The sequence goes on from JAOUQZ010000024.1 coordinate 6,610,688, forward strand.
TAACACTCTAATAACTGACTGCGTGTGGCAGTCACTGAACTGACAGTCAACGCTGAATGTGCATGTTAGAAAAGAACAGATTTTTCATTTTCACCAGTTATTACCAATATTATTCATTCATTTGCTTAACCGCTTAATCCTATTAGGGTTGCAGGGAGGCTGGAGTGTATCTCAGCAGACTGGGCGTAGGTACAGTACACCCTGAACAGTTCGCCAGACCATCGCAGGGCTAAAACACCCTACCAATTACCCTCACACCTAGGGACAATTTAGAACAGCCAATTAGCCAAACTGTGGAAAGAAACCAGTGTACCTGGAGGAACCCAAGCATCGGGAGAACTGGTAAACTTCACAGACACGCCTTCACCAAACCATGGACTCGAGCCCAGGTCCTTCTTGCAGACGTTCTGACCACTATGCCACCATGCACACATGTTTTCTGGTCCTTATCTGTCCATTCTATCTATCTATCTATTTACTTGTTTATTTTCATTATTTTTATTTTATTCCTGGTTTTCGCCAGTTATTTGGGCTTGAGTCTGAGTCATGAATAATGAGTCAGTGTACAGCTCAAGTGCAACTTGAATCTCTATCTCTTCTAGGTTCCTTGTCTTTCGTATCAAAAGGTCTGATGTTGCAATAGACAGCAGAAGCCTTAGGGTAATTGAAACTCACCAACTCTTCTAATAGTTGATTTATATATGTATACATTTACATATACTGTCAGATATGGAGCTTTTTAATACGACATGAAAATATGACAATGTCGGCACCTAATCCTAACCTCAATATAAAAAGAAAACATTTTTAGGGAAAAACAACAGTTTTTCATATTTTTACTATCCTTATGGGGACATTTGTGCTCATAAGGGTGTATAGTACAACCCACACACACACACACAAAATCCAGACAGGATTAGTTTCACTGGGTGACGTCTATAATTACCATTTTGTCTTCTTTGTAGTGAAACACTTACATCTGGATGGCAATTTAATTATTGCAGAGGGGCCTGGCTTCTGCTAGGTAATTTTATTATATGAACTGGACATCTAAAGTTACATGACAAAGGTGTGACTGCCCATTCATTTATTCCTAGAAGACTAAGGATTGCCCAGTATTGTGGTATATGCGAATATAATGTTGCTGTATGGTGGCATGATGTTGTAGTGGTAAGCACTTACACCTTGCAGCAAGAAGCACCTGGGTTTGAGCCCTGTGTTTTTGCATGGAGTTTTCATGTTCTCCCCATGATTACATGCATTTCCTATGGGTACTCCAGTTTCCTCCTACAGACCAAAGACAAGCCCATTGGGCTAATTTGGTATTTTCGATTACCCCTAGGCCTGAATGTGAGTGTATGTGTGAGTGTTTGTGTGGGTGTGTGTGTGTGATAGTCTGATGAGCTGTTCAGGGTCCGCCATGCCTTTGCCTGGAGTCACCTGGGATGGGCTACAGCCTCGCCGCCAGCCTTATAAAGGATAAAGTGGTGGGGGAAATGAAATAAAAGTGGCCGTGTACATGTAGCTGATATAATAACCCCTTTAATCAGCCTTAAGGATCACACTCTTCTGACTGGATTTATTGACTCCAAATATATGGGCTCCTGACGGGCTCCTAATCCACAATGTAGGCAGTACGGAGACAATGTTATATAGTTATATAGTTGTGTAAGCAGGTAGGAAGGGAGTGGATGTGCACTCTACACCGCTAAATATGACGAGAAGCAGTAGTACAAAAATTACACTAGGTTCCTATGTAAAATTTAATCCCATCCAAATAGGGCAACATATATTAATTCTGATGGGCATTAGTGTACTAGATGCATCCAGATTTGTGCACACACATAACACACAAACCACACTCTTGCATGTGTATGCATCCTATAGTTTGTGTCCACTGTTTGTTTAAGTGTGTGCACAAGAGGACTGTGGAGTGTGTGGGCTTGTTGGTGTGGTTTCCCAGAGCAGGTAGCATTGATTGAAAAAAAAAACAGCTAAAAGGTTTCCTTTTGGTTACTGAGGATAAGGACAGCATTACATTTAGGTGTTGGTATATGATTAATTAGCTGTATTAAAAAGTATTTCACTGTAGGGTCCCAACAAGGATAGTAAGACGTGTATGTGTGTGTGAGTGGATCTAGATATTCATCATGTTGGGTACATAAATCTGTTTACAGATGTCAGTGTCTTTGTTATGGGGACAAAATATAAGTCCCAATAACGTAAATGATTACATTTTAAGATAATGACATGTCTATGGGTTAGGATTATGGTAATTTTTAGGATTAGGGTAAGAGTTAGGGTCAGGCAAGTCATGGTTAGGGCTAGGGTTAGGGTAAGCCTCCAAGAAATGAAGTCTATGTAACGTCCCTTGAAGGTATAGATGTGTGTGTGTGTGTGTGTGTGTGTGTGTGTGTGTGAGAGAGAGAGAGAGAGAGAGAGAGAGAGAGTGTGTATGTGTGTGTGTGTGTGTGTGTGTGTGTGTGTGTGTGTGTGTGTGGTAATGGAACAATCGTGTCCCTTCTTTGTAGAATATTACTGAAGCTCAATTTTATCTATGATGTAACTGAAGTGTTTTATTCTGTCCCTGTTTTTAACTGCAGGGTTGGATGAATAATGAATATTTATCATTTATTCAAGTGGTTTTATATGCTACAGTAGTTAAACGCATTCACACACTTCATCTTGCAGAATGACACTCATTTACACTGTGTTTTTTGGGGGGGTAAAATACATTTAGTCATTTCCTGAAACGCATAATCCAACTAGGGTTTCAGGGAGGCTGCGTCTCAGCCGACTCTTGGCGATTGCGAGTTACACCCTGAACAGCTTGCCAATCCATTGCAGGGCAACACACACAACTAATCATACACACACCTGGAGGTAATCGAAAGTATCCAGTGAACCTAATGTGCATGTCTTCGGACTGTGGGAGAAAACTGGGGTACCTGGAGGAGATCCACGTGTCAGGACACAGAGAACATGCAAACTCTACACAGAAACACTCTCGCCGAGCCCAGGACTCGAACGCAGGACCTTCCTGATGCGAGGCAGATGTGCTAACGACTACACCATCTTCCCACTTACTCAGAATACAGCTAGTGGAAAATCAGTTTAACCCCAAAGGACACTTCCAACATTTTCCTCTTCCTTTTGGCACGCGTCTGAATAGAAAGGCAGCATGGGATAAAGTCTGTTCCGGTTGGAATGCAGCATATGGACAGATATGAAGACAATGTTGGACAAGTGTGAAGTGGCATTTGTAAATGTTTATTGAAGGCAATCCTATAATTCTGTTCACCATGAGAGTGTGAGAAACATGGTGGAAAGTACTGCTTCTCATAATGAACAATGGATTTCTCATAGCAATCATTTTCTTTCATGCTCTGATTAACACTCACATGCGTTTGATTGCCAGGTCATTGCTGCTATGCTTATATATAGTTTAGTCCACATAATGCTAGCAAGTCCAGAGGAGGGGTGGTACGGTGGCGTAGTGGTAAGCACGTCCACCTCACAGCAAGAAGGTCCTGGGTTCGAGTTCCAGGTTCAGTGAGGGCGTTTTTGTGTGTTCTCCCTGTGCTTGTGTGGGTTTTCTTTGTGTACTCCAGTTTTCTCCCACAGTCCAAAGACATGCACATTAGGCTAATTGGCTGTTCCAACTTGCCTTTATGTGTAAGTGAGTGTGAATGGTTGTGTGTGTGTGTTACCCTTAGATGGTCTGGCAAGCTGTTCAGGGTGTACCTCACCTTCATCCAGTGTCAGCTGAGATAGGCTCCAGCCTCCCTGCAATCTTAGTAGGGTTAAGTGCTTTGGAAATAAGTGAGTGAGTGAGTCAGGCAGGGCCAGACTGGAGAGGGTCTTTCAAGAACAAAAGAAATGGACAAGTGCAACAGCATCATACCTCTAGATCTTACACTTTACCTTGAAAACATTTTTAAAATTTGCCCAAATTTGGTAGGTGGACTTTTAATGCTTAGATAAGCGATCATAAGAAATCATCTTGATCAATCCTTGACCTGTTTGTTTTTTACTGCCTATAATCTGTCTTCACACAAAACACAGATACATGCTGAGTTGGTGTCTTCTTCAGAGATTTTAGCATGCATTGTTTACAGTCAGGGTACCTCGCTGTCCACTCATAACGTGTACAAATGTACCATATAAATATTCCACCGCTAAAAACTTTAACACCCAAACTTTTGCACAGTACATGTTCTGCCCCTAAAGGGACCCATTCGCTTATCAGGCATATTAAATAAACATGAAATACAGTAGCATCTCTTGAAAATAAAATCAACCACGTTTTTCTGAAACCATTTGCTTACTCCTGTACGCAGGGCTCAGTGACTCTTGCACCAGGCACCATGATATTATTATATCGTGTGTCTTCTTATGTTTCTTAACTTCTTGTTCTCAGACCTTTTCACTTTCTACAAATCTGCCAAGAAGATCATTCCTCTGGTCACGTGGTCTTGTTACTGTTATTGTTAACAGATACAGAACCAAAACAAGATGAAAACATGTGAATAAGGGACACTAAGCCTGTGACCTGGGGTGGTTTGTATTCAGTCAAAATTAAGTGATAATGAAAGATACTAAAGCATGTAGGCTGTTCACTAGTGAATGTGGACCTTTAAACTAGTTACGAATAAGACCTACCACAGGAACCTGCTATAGTATATATAAGCAGCTATAGTAAAATCATGTAATTCAATCAAGCCGGTTATTTACCACTTTAACCAGCACTATTTTGGTCTTGTAATTAGGCCTAAGTCATGACTGAAAGATTTCATGAATATTATTTTTCTGTATGACCTGAACTGCTGTACAGTCCTTTTGAGATAATGAGAGGAGGTTTGACGGGGTGGATTATTTCTTTGAAAGACAGCTCACAGAGGTGAAGGTCAGGTTTTGATCATTTAGTTGAAAGAATAGCCAGTGGCAAAGTAGGAGTTGATTAATTTTCCGAGAGGCTTGATTGCTTCTGGTAGGATCTTTTCGAGGAAATGTGTACCTGAAAGTTCTAGCGCATACTAGGTGATATTACTCACTCACTCATTGCCGAACTCCTTACTCCTATTAGGTGGGCAGGGAGGCTGAAGCCTAACTCAGCCAACACTGCATGAAGGCAGGAGTACAACCTGAACAGCTTCACACACAACCGTTCCCACTTAGAGGCAATTTGGAACAGCCAGTTAGTCAGTGCATGTCTTTGTATTGTGGGAGGAAACTGGAGTACTCAGAGGAAACCCGTATAGAAATGCACAATTCCAAGACTCAAACCCAGGACCTTCTTGCTGTGAGGATGATGTGATAACCACTACTCCATCACATTACCCAGGTAGATGCTCAGAAACAGAAGATTATTTATAGTTACAATTAGTTTTTACATACCATAGTTAACAAATTGTCTGACTGTAATTTAATACTTTGATTTTCTATCCAATTCTCTCATCAATAAAAAATCTCTAAAGTCATCACTAACAAATGTTTTTTTTTTTCTCAAATTATTTTTCTTTTTAATAGAGCTGTGTCATGATTTTTTTACCCAGATTCATTTGCATCAAAATCATGTAAATATGTAATGAATGTACAAAATGCTAGTCTGTTTTTGATAAATAACCTTATTTTGCAAATCATAAGTTTTGGGTGGCACCGTGGTGTGGTGGTTGGCACGTCCACCTCACAGCCAGAAGGTGCTGAGTTCAACTCTTGTGATAGGGCGTTTCTTTCTGCTTGCACGGGGTTATATCCAGGTGCTCCGGATTCCTCCCACAGTCCAAACATTAGGCTAGCTAGCTGTTCAAAGTTGCCCCTCGGTGTGAATGTGAGTAGTTGTTTTGTGTGTTGGCCCTGCGATGGCCTGGTATGCTGTTCATGATGTCCCTGCCTTTTCCCAGTGTAGACTGAGATAGGCTCCAGCCTCCCCGCGACCCTAATAAGAGTAAGCGGTTAAGGAGGGAGGGAGTAAAATCAAAAGTTTTCAAATCTGACATAGAGCAGATGGAAATGGATTGCAACAGGGACTTTCTGAAATCTTGTTGCTGAACAGTTTTCATAGATTGATATCCCCTTCCAAACTTCTAGCAAATGTGTTGTACGAACCTAATTCATGTCTAGTATCCTTTGACACCAAACTTCCATCTGTATAAATGATTATTCTTTCTTTGCTAACCCTACTGAGGTTATTTAGGGTAATTTCTTTAAACAATCGTGACACCGTCCCTTTAGGAGTAGAGTCACACTATCTTTAAGCACTTAGGCACCTAGTCATGTTTTGCGAGTTCAGAGGGTTGTTTTATTAAAAGAATAGATGCTCTGCGGTCCAGGGTGTACCCCGCGGCTTAGAAGAATAAATGGGTGGATGCAATGGTTGTTTATTTGATGTGATAGTCAAAGTGTTTTCTGTATTACGTCCAAGATCAGTTTCAAACGGATAAGCTGGAGTTGTGTGTTTTCAATATGTTTTCTACATATATTTAAAATGCGAGTGTCGAGGGTGTGTCTACCATTATGAGTGGGTCCTGTCAGATTCTGATTGACTGCTACTGAGTCTAGAATGAACACAAAAGTAGTTCTCACTCAGTCTTGTGGATTATCATAATGGATTTTAATTTTTCCCAGCAATAATTGCATTTTCTTCAGAAACCATTATGTTTGAAAGAAAGCCTGCAAAGCCATATTGAAATTCATAATACGTCCCTGGATGTCGATAAATACTAATTAGTGGAAACAACAGGGTAGAATTCTTTTTTGTGACTGTGTGTAGTGTTGGTAGAAAGAACTTGAAATAAATTTTGCCTGTTGGCCTGCTGCCTGTCACCAGCTTTGGATTTACTGCTTTGGCCCCCGAGGTGCCGGATTGCCACCTTGGAAAAGTTTTCAAGACTTTGGAGTGATTTTGACTTTTTCCGCAACATGACAGGCTGTGTGTGTGTGTTTTATGTAATAATTCTCATATGGTGATCCTTATATGCTAATATGAATATATGCTAATCCTTATATGTTAATATGGCCTGGATTTATCAGAATGAGGGGGGAAAAAAGGTTGTCATTACCTCCAATGCTGGGATTCCGCTGTAACTGATGCAGTCTGGCTTCTGACACCAAAAACCTGTAGCCATTTACTCTCTCTGGTAGCTCTGACACAACATTATATGCATGAAATCACTGATGGGAAGTGCGGTGGTGCAGCAGGTAGAATCACATCCTCACCTGGGTTTTATCGCAAGCTTCCCATCACTTTTCCATGTTATATATGGGTACATATAGCCTATAGATGCATTTGTGTGAGTATGTGGGCATGCATGGTATTTTGTGATGGAGTATCCAGGGCATATTCATGGCCAGTGTTTCTGGAATGGAATCCTGATTCCCTTGACAAGGACAAAGGCAATTACTGAAAGTGAGACAAAATGACACGTTTATTTATCACATATTCTGTAGATTACAGCACAGTGAAATTCTTATTCGGCATATCCCGGCTTGTCAAATATGCTGCAGTATCCCTGGAGCAGAGAGGGCCATGCTTGGCGGTGTCGAGGCTTGAACGCCAAGCTTTTGATCAGTAACCCTTAATCATTGAGCCATTATTCTTACTGTCAGAGGAATTCATAAGTGCCTTGATGGTTTAGGCTCTTTATGGTTCAATGGAAATTAAGCTTCTGTTTATGACTTCTCTTGATGTAATTAATGAAAGGAATATAAATATCACTGTGACCCCCGGCAAGATAAAAGCAATTACTGAACATGAATTAATTAATTTTAAAAAATGTCAAATGAAACTATATCACAGCCTCAGCCCGTTTCTGCAGCTCTTTGGACTTACTACATTTCCCAGCAACCCTTGCTCCACTCCCAGTCACAGTCCACTGATTACCTGTACTACATACGTAAGGGCTCTGATTCTGTTGCCTCTTGGCTTAGTGACGTGTTCATTCCTGTCACTTTGTGGCTCGGCTTTTGGCTCATGGTTCTTGGTTCTCTTTGGTTTGTTAGTTTTTCGGTGCGCATTCTAGTTTTAGGTTTTCCTAGTGTTCCGAGATTTACTTGAGCATGCATTTCACGTTCTAAAAGGAAGATTGTATGGAGTGACCCCTAAACATAATAAAAATCAACTGAAAGAAGCAATAGTACAAGGTTGAAATGTATTTTAAAACGAGAATGCAACAGTTTGGTTCAGTCACTGAGTGGTGGGTTTGATACGGGTATTCAAGAAAGTTATGAACAATTATCAGCTCTTATTTACTTTAATTTACTTTATTACATGGCTCGTTTAAATAGTTAATTCTGATTGAGTGGCGTGGTGTAGTGGTTAGCATGTTCGCCTGTTTGGACTGTAGAAGGAACTCCATGTAAGCACAGGACCAACATGCAGACTCAACACAAAAATGCCCTTGCTGAGCTTGGGACTAGAACCCAGGACCTTATTGGTGTGAGGCGGACATGCTAACCACTACACCCTCAGGCCACCCAGAAAACAAATATATTTTTCTGAAATGACAGAAATGTTATCAATCTTCAGGCTTTCTCTGGCGGCATGGTGATATAGTGGTTCTCACACTGCCTCACAGCAAGAAGGTCCTGGGTTCCATTCCCGGGCTCAGCGAGGGCATTTCTGTGTAGTTTGATTTTCCGCATATTCTGTGTAGTTTGCCTGTTCTTCCCATGTTTGTGTGGGTTTCCTCTGGGTACTCCAGTTTCCTCCTACAGTCCAAAGAAATGTACATTAGGCTAATTGGTGGTTCCAAATTGCCCCTAGGTAGAGATGTGAGTGTAAATGATTTTGTGTGTGTGTGTGTGTGTGTGTGTGTGTGTGTGTGTGTTGGCCTTATGATGGTCTGGTGAGCTGTTCAGGGTGTACCCCGCCTTCGCCCAATATCATAATAATCGGCACACATAATCTCCAGCCTCCCTGTGACCCTAGTAGGATTAAGTGGCTTGGCAAATGAGTTGAGTGGTCAATTACGGTATTGATTTATTTCATTGTTATTTCTTTATAATAAACCATTGCTGTGTATAATACACCAATGCTGTAGAGCTTGTCATTAACAGAAGTAGTAAAATAAAGTTTAAATCAATATAATCACACACTGTATATCAATATTTTGCAAGTTGCTGGTTAATAGGATAACGTACAGTGACTCAGTCATTATCACAAAATAAACCCCTTCAGGGTTTTGCAGCTTGACTCCACTTCAGGATCCTAAACGTTCTTTTGAAGTTTATTTTGCAGTGATCTCTTTATAAAACTGTATGTTTCAATAATTTTCATCATCTTAAAATTGGATCGTATGCCACCAAAGGTGCCATGCTCTAAGATATTTAAGACATTTAGATGTAAGTCTCAGGAAATGGGAGCTGTACATGCTGCTGTAATAATGTTGATATTATAATAATAATGTATTTGACAGGAGTTTAAAATATGGAATTGATGTAGTTTGATGTACAGTAAGTTTTTTGGTAGAAGTACTGGTGTATTCAGGGGAAATGACAAAGCTGTGGTTAGTTATTTGTAGCAGAGCTCCCAAATGGAGCACCATAGTCATAGTCATGCAATATGGATTATATGGTTGTCCATGGATGCCCACCACAGGAATCCCCATAAAGGCTGCCACATTGCTGAGTTGATGCTGATTGGCTGTTATGTACTGTCAACTTGTATGATGACGGGAAGCAATTTTTTTTTAAAAACCTGACTTATTATTATAGTAATTAATAATAAATATAAATAACAAACTGAAACCCTACTCAGGTAGAATGACAGGTAGGCTTGCAGGTAAATAAATGTTCATGCAGCAAACACCAAAACCAGAAGCAGAAATTACGTAGTGAAGAAAAGGTGCTAAAAAGCAAACCCAGACATCTCAGCAATGCATAAATTGATATATCATGGACTGCTGGTGGGCAGATGACTTTCACGAGACCCTGTTAATAGCATTAATGGTTATATATACTTTTAGTGTTTAGAACCCATAATGTTCACTAGGATCATGCTATAGTTCATCGGAATGCTAAATAAAAAATACTTTATCTGAGCATTTTGGCGGCATAAGATATTAGGTTAATTATTCACTTCATTCACAAATATTTCACCTGTGACTGTATTTCACCTGCGCATCACAGGCTCGCTGATTTTTTACAGATGTGCCAGCAAAGCAGAACTGTTTCATTTTGTGTAATTGTGACATAACTGTCACTGATAGGCTGCATGAATCTACAGTCTGAGCTAGAAAGAAATAAGCCCCAGTTTTATTCTCCATACCATTCTGGGCACTTTTGCATGGAGTTGTGCATCATTTGACAAGAAGTCCAAACTAATTTCCCTTAAGACTTTTTTAACAGTGAAAAATCTTAGGTGGAGTCCTGTAATGTAATATAAAAAAAGAGAGAAGACGATGGACAGATAGAGTATAAAATGAAATTGATTTGGAACTACAGTCATACTATTAAAGTGAAACCTTTCACAGGTCTGAGAGTGCGAAGTTCGCTGTAAATATGTGCTCCTGCAGTTCACTGTCAGACAGAAGCTTGTGCCATGTTTATAATGACGCTCCTCAGGAAGCTGATTTACTGTACGGATAAAACACAGCGTTCGTCTTGCTAGTGTTTAATAAGCGATGTGTGGATTAATTTTGCAATGAGCGGTGGGGGAGATAAGCGCGCCCTGTGGAGATCATTAAGCCCGTGCTTAATGAAAGCCGATGAGTCAACAAGCCATTAGAAGTGTTGTTCTCACTGTGCACTCCTCCACCTGCACCATTAAACGCACAATGTTTACTGATATTAACAGCCACATAGCATCAGATATGAAAAATATGAGCTGCGGTGGCACAGTGCCATCACAGGTAGTGTTTTCACAACACCGAACAGTATCTCTCAATAGTCTTGGTTCGATCTCTTTTTGTATATTCTGTCGGAGTTCTTTGATTACTTCCAGTTTTATAAGTCATCGTCGTAGATGGATTGGATCTTTGATGAATCTTGAATTGTCTGTGGGTGTAAATGAGAAGGAAAGTGAGTGCTAGCTTTTGACTGACTGGAGTCCCTTTTAGAGTATATTCCTGCACTCTAATACTTTGTTGGACCTCCTTTAGCATTGATTACAGTGTGTAATTATCATGGAATTTATGCTTTAGATGGTCAGGTCAAGGCTCAGCAACATTATGTCACAATAAAATAAAATCAGCTGACGACCTGAGTGAACTGAATGAGCAGGTTATCCCATCAGTAGGCTCTTTCCACCTGATAGCATAAATATAAGTAGTGAAAGAGGTGTTCAGGGATGGGCGACATGGTGGCATAGTGTTTAGCACGTCTGCCTAACAGTAAGAGTTTGAGTCCCGGGCTCAGCCGTTTCTGTCTGCAGTTTGCATGTTGCGTGGGATTTTCCGGTTTCCTTCCACAGTCCAAAGACGTGCACGTTAGGCTAATTGGTTGTTCCAAGTCACCCCTAGTGAGTGTGATTGGCCGTGTGTGTTGGTTCTGCAGTGGTCTGGCAAGCTGTTCTGGATATACCCTCCGTTTGCCCAGTGTAAGCTGAGAGGTTTGGCACATGAATGGTTGAGTGAATAAGGGAGTGAGTGAGTGGTTCAGGGAGCATGAGGAATGATTTTCACACATGAACTGGCACCACAGAGTCCTGACCAAAACCCTTGGGGTTGAGCTGGGGAATGTGCTGGGCTTGGGGGTGTGCTGGAGAAGACTTTATGGAGTGGTTCAGTTTTTCCAACATCAGTGCAAGATGCCAGTGAAAAATAAACCCAACTCTGGATAAAAAAAAAACGAAAACTTTGTGATGCTTCTTCAATTTGTCGAGACAATGGCATGGCAATTACTTGCTTTAATCACGGCTAAAGGCCGTCCAACAAATTATTAGCATGCACAAAATTGTCAATTCTTGTTTATATGAGGCTAAAAACAAAAACATAATCGGAATAAAAATGTTTGTGCAGATGAATTTGATGAGCTACAGTAGTTATATAGCTTAGCTAATGTTAATCAAGAACAGATTGTGTTTTTTATGTTAACAGGCAGGGGAACACATGGGACAAGAAAATGTTTTGGTTGCTTGGAAATCCTATTAAGTCAGCTAAAAGCAGCAAATATTATAATATAACTGCAAATGATGAGCTAATTGCGTGAATTAACAGAGTCTGTGGAGAATAAATGAGTAATTGAGTCTATGGGAATGAACACATTTTGTGTATCATCCTGACTGCATGTTGTGCTAGAATTATTCGAGTAATAAAACAAATTTTGTGCTGCGCTCTATTATATCGTGCTCAGTTTGTTCACTGAATTCTACCTCTTCAACTAATTATTTTATCTAGGAAACATTCTTACCGAGGAAATGACTCGGTATGCTTAAGGCAGCAGGTGGTGGGATTTGAAACGGATTAACACATCAAGGTCCAGCATCAAGAAGCTTTCAACACCGAGAAAGATCTGAACAAATTGAGGGAATGTCAGATTTAAACAAACCTATCAAATGAAAAGTTTTCTTTTGCACAAGTCAGTGAGTAGACAGTTAGCCCGGATATGTCATTTGCTTATCCCAAGGACCGGGACTAGATCTCCACCTGTGTTATGACAGTTTGCCTACTGTTCTATAAATTTCTGAGAATATGACTATGCAGTCATGTTCCAGTCATGTTGGGATGGAGGTGGGGGGATACGTTTGGGCTGCCACCTACATCTACGTCTTGTGGCTGTTTAAAATTAAGCCTGAAAGTCTAACTAAAATGTATCCCGGTTCCAAGAGCAAGCTTCCAACTACTCTGCCTTTTCAACAAGTTTGTTAATAGTGGTAAATGCTTCACTTCATATCTCGACTGCTGGGTGAATTTTCAACATGGCTGTTTTTGGTACTTTTTTTTTTACGGCTATTTTTCCTCCTGATTTTTTACCCCTAATTTACTCACTCACTTATTTGCAAAGCCACTTAATCCTTTTAGGGTTGTGAAAAAGCTAGAGCCTATCTCAGCCAACACTGGGCACAGGCCCACTCACACCTGGGGCAATTTGGAACAGCCAATTAACCTAATGTCCATGTCTTTGGAGTGTGGGAGGTAACCAGTGATTCCCAGGCTCGGGCGTTTATGTGCAGCGTTTGCATGTTATTCTCGTGCTTGCGTGACTTTTCTTTGAGTAGTCCGGTTTTCTTAGAGCCCAAAGACATGCACATTTGGGTAAATGGTTGTACAAGGTGTTCAGTACACCCCTGCCTTTACCCAGAGTCAATTATGACCATAGTTGCATTAAGCAGTTTGGCAAATGGCTGGCTGGCTGGATGGATGGGTGGATGGATGAATGGAAGGATGGATAATCCATATACCATTGTTTTTTTGGGAGGTGGTGGGAGAACCAGAGACTCTAGAGACCATACAAAAAAAAGAAAAGATCATGAAAAAACAACCATAATAACAGCAACCCTGGAGGCAGGAATGCTACCTGCTGTATAACCTCTGCACCCAACTAAGAAAGTCTCTACTTTAAATGGACCATGTGAAATCGATCTCATCTATTACATACAATAAAATGTACAACTGTAGTTAGTATTGCTTGTCAAAACGTTAGATATATTGGCAACGGCTTATTTTTTGTTAGCTATGATAGAAACACTTTTATTCTAGGAGTAAAGCAATGCTCCAGAAGCAGGGAAAATGCATTTTAAGGAAGCCCTGACATCAGTGCGGCATAAATAGCATTGTTACACATGAAGGGTAAACCCCTTCAAGCCAATACTGAATGTGAAAGCAAATTAAGGCAAGCGGGTCTTACTGTGAAGTGTGACTAACAGTGTGTGTCAGAGAGAGAGAGAGAGAAACAGAGAGGGAGAGAGAGATACTGTGTCTAAAATCACTCCTTATTCAGTATATAGTGCACCACTTTTTTTTTTTTTTTTTGTGACTACCCATAATACTCTGTTTTGTTTATTAGTTTGATTCGTATTCACTTTTATGAAGGTAGACAGCATGCTAAAATGGAAATGGCCCTTCGGATTTCTGGCAAATGTGAAATATAAAGCCATTTCCATAGCGACATAATGATTATTCAGTTTATATCTAGGTTGTATTTTGTCTGTTTCAAATTCTTGTGTGGATAACAAGTCTTTTAGTATGGTGTGATATGAAGGAATATGGCTATGACTACGAGCACTGACTGGTGAGCAAATCTGTGTAATGTGTATGAAATGATTTACTTCAGTCATCAGTTTTCTCTCATAGCGTCTGGGTGGCAGGAGGCATAGTGGTTAGCATGTCCACCTCACAGCAAGAACATCCTGGGTTTGAGTTCTGGGTTCGAGTGTCTGTGTGGAGTTTTCATTTCTCCTTGGGCTTACGTGGGGTTCCTCTGGGTGCTCTGGTTTCGTCCCACAGTCCGAAGAAATTTACTTTAGGCTAATTGGCTAATCTAAATTGCCCCGAGCTGTGAATGTGAAAGTGGATGGATGTTTGTCCTAGGGAATAGGTTCTGCAGAAGCCTTAGAGCTCTTTCCATCTTGGCCTGATGACACACTTCAATAGCTTCAGTAACTTCAAGAAAACAGCAGAGCCTGGATATGAGGTTTAAATAAGACAGGTTTCACCTGCAGGAGGCTCTAATCAATTATTTCTACGCTCTGGAGCATAGGCCGCCCTGTTAGCCTCTGGAGGATGCTCTGGAGGTCAAGCCACCCTGTCAGCCTTTCTGAGGGCGCTCTAGAGCACAGGCTGCCCTGTCAGACCTATAGAGCTGAGGTTCCCATAACTGCTCCTGGAGGACCCCCTGATCTATGCATTTTTGTGCTTTCAATGCTCTATAACACCCACTTCAAGAGCTGTTAATTAGCTAATTAGCTAAATCAGGTGTGATGAGAACAAGGCAAACACTAAAATGTGTAAGGCAGGGGACTTGAGGGTATGATAAATGTAAATATGTATTTGTGTATGTATTTACTTTTTCTGTGATCAGGTTGTTGGTTTTTTTTGTTTTGTTTTTTTTTGTAGTTTATTTTAAAAATGAAAATGACTTGCTTGACTAATCAGAATCGGAATACTTTATTTATCCTGGAGAGAACTATGTGTAAGTAGTATTGTGTAAGTAGGTAGTAAATCTGTTGGGCTTTTTATACCTGAGCCTAGTGGCTCATTACAGCCGGACCTTATTCTGGTTTCTGTAGCGTGAAGCTACTAGGGTTTCAACTCCTCCTGGATGGGACGCTAGTCAATCACAGGCTACCTTGCCAGTATTTTTACTTGTACTCATTTATACTGCTGGGGGGACACTTGTGGTTAAAACCTTGCCCAGGGGTCTTAGCACAGCAGGACTCTAACGGGGATACGAACCCACGACCTGTCTGTTATGAGCCTGTCCTGTCGATTGTTATCACACCAGAATATTTTTCTATCACTCCACCCCTACTGAGAGGCCAGAATGGTTATTTTATTGCTCTGTTCTTTTTTTTTCTTTATTATTATTCTTTTCTGTTCTGACTGAAAGGATCTCATGATATAAGTATAGCTGATAAGTATAATTAAACAAAAATCATTGATTTTAAGGGTCGTTTTGAGAAATAAGCTCTCTGCTTATTATCAAGCCCTTTCAGCCTCAGAAAGTCCTCAGTCCTTTCAGCCTTCACATACTTGAAAAAAAAAAAAAAGACGCTAATGGTTATACTGAAAATCCTTTCAACCAGACTTTATAGTGTTGAAAAAGTAGCATTGTGGGAAAGTGATGATGTAATTACATTATTGGGTGTCACTCACATGAGAACAGTTTCTTGTTGTCTCAGGAAATTTTTCCTTACCTCCATCACCTCTGGTCTTTGTTATGGCTTTGAGAGAATTCCACTGAAAATGACTGTTTCTATTGAGCCCCTCAGTAATCTATGAGCTCAACTAAAAAAAATTTATTCCAAATAAATAAATTATTCCAAGAAATAAATACTAAAAAACTAATGAAAAAAGTCAACAATTAAAAAAATGACAAAATGATTCATAGTTGTGAATAGACAAAATGAAAATTCATAGTAATAATAATAAAAAGAAAAAACATTGAAAAGCATGAAGCAAATGACATTGTAAACTAAAAGAAGAATAAATGTATTTAATCCTGCCAAATGCCTATTAATTATTGATAATTAATAATGCACCTGTCTCCCAGTTGATATCTACCCTATTGCGACTTACCCTATACCCACGACTTACCCAATTGTCTGCTTGTAGAATTAAACTGAAGAGCATATAGAGATTACAAGGAGACTGTTTTAAGTTTTTACTTAAAATAACTTATGTTTAGACTACCACACAAACATTTTAGAACACACCCATTTTCCATTTTTTTATTAAAATGTATGCAGTGCAGTGTTTCATTATGCTCTGAAGCTTAAAGCTGGGGATGGTAAATGTTTAGCTGTATAAACAGTTTTATGTTTAACGTTATATTGGTTTTTATACCCCAATATAACCCCGAGATCTGGAAAAAAAAGTAATTTGTAGGCACTGCAATCCTTAAAAACGCTGACCAATCACCGCCTCATGGGTAGCTGGGAACTTAATAAAAAAAATTACTTATCAAAGTAGCTCCCTTTTGTAGATATTACAGCTGAACAGATTTGTGGTATTTTTTTGACGATGTAAATCAAATATTGTTGTAGAAGTTCTTCTAAACACTGTTGCAGAACTTCCGACAACTGTGTTGCACTTGTTGGATGCTTGGCCTTCACCCCTCTGTCCACTTCATCCCAAACCATCCGGATGCGGTTTAAGTCTGGAGACCGTGTTAACCATTTCATGATTTTATGCCTACTTGTTCTTGTTCATTCTTCCACGTTAGTTTCGACACACCGCTTTCCTTCCTTTTCAGCTCATTTCCTGGAATTTAACTGCTTGAATTTCACTCAAAAAAAAAAAAATAAGTAATGTAAATCGGGACTATTTTAACTTTTTTCAACAAAAGGGTAAAAAAGAACCCAGAGGCTGTAGTTTAGACAGCCTCGGTCTAGATTGTGTTTCACATTAACTTGATATGTCAGTTGGCCAGCTTTCACAAAATACTTGTCACACCATTTTTTTCTTTTAAAGTATCTGTGCCTGAAGACATTATGAATTTCATAGTTGTTCAGGTTAAATGGTTCGACTCCAGTCTTTATTTTAGCTGTTATTTTGCAGGACCCTGTGACAGGAGACTTGGTGTTGTGTTCACTCAATGCTTGCCTCTTTCACTAGCCAGAAAAGAAAAAAAAACAGTAACCAAAAAGCCATTAAGTTGTCATGTAATAATCTATTTCAGTACCTTTAGTGCTAATGCCAATCAAGTCAATGCTTAGCAACTGTTGCTATCTTCCTTTACCTCTGCCAAGTCTTCATTGCCTTAGCAGTATGCCAACAGTTTCTGTGGACATATTCCAAACTTAAAACTCTGGCCTTATCTAGACTGGTTGTTCATGCTAGCTAACACTGGAGAAGCAGTATGGTTGCTGTAATATTAAGTAACCATAGATTTTAGTGGAATATCCTTCATATGTCCTTTTTAAGCAGAGGTAGTGTTTGCGCCCCTATCAGCCCTGCCGAAAATTATACTTATTTTAAGTTCTAAAGCTAAATGTTCAAATGGAGGGTTCTAACCCTGTGCAAGTGCTGCCCAACAAAAATCCCTGATGGTGGCACTGTATATAAGAGCAAAAATGTAGTTTTGGAAATGCCATAACCCTCACGCCATAAGAACAATTGACTCAAAATTTGACTGAACAGTTTCTTCAAAACAAAAGCAAAACAATTTGCAATAATGGATTTTTATTTATTTATTTATTTATTTATTTATTGCTAATAGGGTCACGTCTACTTTTTTGGTTTTTGACTGTATCACACAACACCAGCTTTGGTAAGAGGCTTTGTGGGACTGAGCTACACAATTCTGTTTTTAATTGGCCGGAAGTCCAAAAACATGGTTGCCATCACTCACTACGCATTATGAGCTTGTCCAGTCAACATTAATCTTGGTAGATCATTTCAGCCCATGTTTGAGAATAGACCTACCAAAGCACTGTGAG
The DNA here is from genome assembly GCA_028564935.1 of Neosilurus hyrtlii. NCBI lineage: Eukaryota > Metazoa > Chordata > Actinopteri > Siluriformes > Plotosidae > Neosilurus > Neosilurus hyrtlii. Next base: position 6,628,725 of record JAOUQZ010000024.1, read on the forward strand.
CCCAACAAACACAATGTACAAAAATGTACCTTAAAACCTGGTGAACATCATTTCACCAATTTTGGTACATGTATTCTGGGGCATCACTGATGAAGGAATGTGGGCAATTGCCTACTCATCATTAACTGCCATGTTTTGCCTTCACTCAAGTTGCCATGAGCTGGAAAGAGCTAGAGACAAGAAACTTGGCACCATAACTGGAAAAATGCTTCCCAAGAAATTTGATAACAATCCACCTGATGATGGTGCTATAATTAACAGCTGGAAATGTAAAATCTTTTTAAAAAGACTGCCTTGCCCACACACTGATGCCAGGTGATCTCAATGCCTTCTTTAGAAAGCCTCTTGGGCAACAAATACCACCATAATTGATTGATTTATTTATTTATTTTGTAATATGCCTAATGTGATAAACAGTAATATGACTCACAGACCCTTTGTACTCTACCCAAACCAGATTTGGCATATAATCTTGCAGAATGAGGATACATACTGTAATTTTATAATAAATGGCCAAAATCAGTTTTAAAAAACATGGCTGCCATTAATGGACTTGGCAGGAAATTGCCCATAATTCGCATTATTTTACAGTAATCCAAATTACACTCAGTGGGGACATCTAGCACTGTGTCATGAACATGCAAACCAATACTTAAGTTATAAACTTGTGAAAATAAAAATACATCAAACATATCATGCAACCTGAATCGACTGTAGCTGAAACACAGCAAAGAACAATATGCTTAGCTTTAGAATAACACCTACCATTGCACTACAGTTATTCTCTTTCCGTAAGCCTGTTATTAACTATGTAAAGCTGCTTTGTGACAATGTCAATTGTAAAAAGGGCTATACAAATAAAACTGAATTAAATTGAATTAACTCCAGTCAACGTATTTACATCCACTAATTGTTTTTGAAGGAAAATATTAATAATCTGCACTAAAGTAAATTTTTTCAGCAATGAGATATAATTACTCTTGCAATCAGACACACGAGCGTCATTGTTCCCATACTTTACCAGGACAGGTTAAATGTCAATTCATAACAGTTTGTTCTTGGTTTGTCTCCGTTTAGAGGCAGAGAGATATCAAACACTTGCATACAAATACTCACACTTCCAAACTATTAGTATGCAAAGAATAGTACGTAGGATGTCCATATACTTAGTATGGATGCAATAGTTTTCAAAAGTTACTTGTTTGATATCCGCAGTATATAAAGGTATCACACTATGCTTACAGCATGTTACCCCATAATTGGGCTGGAGCCTTTGAATAATCAAAGAAGAATAACTCTCCTGAGGAAAATAGTATTAAGCAAGAGCATTTTGGGGGCATACCTCTACCAAGCTCAAACACCCACCCCAACACCCCCATTTCAGCCATAATGTCAAAAAGTCGTCCAGTTTCACAAAGTTAAAGAATCCTTCAAAAAAATTC
>JAOUQZ010000024.1:6639905-6651153 GCA_028564935.1 Neosilurus hyrtlii
TATTTGCCAATTTTCTGTCTTTTCATTTTCAAATGTGCATCTGTCCTGTTTTGTTTGTCTAAAGGTCATGGGTCCAACGTACTTTACCAAAAATTAGAAGTCATGCTTTACTAGAATGATGAGCAATGAGAAGTTTGGAAGTTTTGTAATTAGTGTTCTATTACACCACTGGCCATTTAAAGCTATGATCCAAATACACAAACTTCCATATGAGGGAATATTTTATACCTTGCTAGTATACATCAGGTTTAACACACTAACCCCACATTCACACTACCAAGCAAGAGGCTACATGTGTTGCTTTGTTTGTCTTTTGCTTTCTCTCACTCTCTCTCTCTATCTATATATATATATATACACAACCACAGTGGGTTTGAAATGAAACAGACAAGAATTATAAATTGTCAGGCATTGGGCATGCCACTAATTTAAGGCCTTTATGAAATATTACATAAAACATATAGGAATTGCAACCATTTCTACACATACTGTCGTCCCCCAGAAAAAAATCAGAGGCTTAAATGTGATTATAATAACTAACATAAATTCAAATATAAACATAAGTTTTAATGGGGCGGTATGGTGGCACAATGGGTAGCACATCCGCTTCACAGTGAGAAGGTATGGGTTCAATTTCTGAGCTCGGGCATTTCTGTGTAAAGTTTGCATGTTCTCCCTGTGCTTGTGTGGGTTTTCTACGGGTACTCTGTTTATCAGTGGCAGGCCATGCATTTGATACCTGGGCCTTCAGTGGGGACTTAACGAATAATCCACCTCTTAATATCACCACTATCACGTCTCAATTATATAAACCATCAGTAATATACAAAAACACAACATAACAGGAACTGGTATTACAGAGAGAGGCATTTCGCATATTGAGGGTGAATACCATTATCACTAAACAAGAAACCCAGCATGAAACATCATTCTCACCTGAAATGCTGATTACTTATAGACAAAATCCATCCTCCTTTATTTTCTCTGACCAACCATCAGAGGACAAAAAATGGTGATGGCCCTGTGAGACAAATTTGAAATCTGATTGGTTAAAGAAACAGCCCCCTCGCTAATATAGTTTTAGTGAAATCAGCCAGCCCTACCGATTCTGAAGGCCCTGGGCAGAGAGGATTGACATGGCAGCACACAGAGGCTGAAATCTGATTGGACAAAAAAATCTAACATCCACATACATGTACTGGAAGCAGTGCAGCCAAGAGACACATTACGAAATGAAAAGAATCGACTGTTGGGAATAAATTAATACAATTTCATTTGTAAATGTAGGTCAGTGCTTCTAATAGTTTTTGGGCCAGCAGAGAAAGCCTTGCTGGAGCTGATGGCCCACCACTGCCGGTTAGTCCCACAGACCAAAAACATGCACAGTAGGTTAACTGACTAGTTGGCTGAGATAGGCGCCAGCCTCCCCATGACCCTAATTTTAATACTTGGACACAAATCCTTCATAGTCAGTGGTCTGCTGAAATCTGGAACCCAGGGACCACCAAATGCTGAGTTTGCTCCCTTTAGCTGGTTTCCCAGGCCTTTACTCTAGCTGCTTGTTTGTCATTTTTTTCTGACTTCAGTTTCATCTTCAACAAATAAAAAGCATGTTTAGTAGAGATAACTGACTCGGCCATTTAAAAACATTCCAGTTCTTTGCCTTGAGAAGCTCTTGAGTTGCTTTTACAGTATGTTTTGATTCCTTATCCATTTTTCAGTCAGTTTTGCAGCATCTGACTGAATCTGAGTAGAAAGTATATACACTTCAGAATGTACCCTGCTTCTTCTGTTAGCAGTCACGTCATCAATAAACACCAGTGACCCAGCAATACATGTCGTCGCACACCATGTTTGACAGATGATGTATGATGAGAGTATGCTTTGGATCACGACCCCATCTGTTTCGTCTCCATTCTCTTTTCTTCCCATCATTCTGGTACAAGTTATTCTTGGTTTCATCGGTTCAAAGAATCATGCTCCATGTTGCTAAAGAAGTTAAATATGCCTTTACTGGTACTGAGATTTATCATTGGTTGGCATCTCAAGGCAAATCCTCTGTATTTACATTCATAAGGGGTGTATCTTGATAGTAGACTTTGACAATCATAAGCATACCTCATTGTGAGCGTTTTTGTATTCCAGTTTGGTTGTATTACATGGTTTTACGGGTCATTTCTGTTTTTTATTCGCTGAGTCCTTTTTAATAATGTACCAAATTGATGATTTTGCCACCTGATTCCACTTCTCTCATTTGCCATAACATAATTAATCAATATGGCTTAATTTTGCCATGAAACTGCTTACTGGTCAACTGTCTAATTACTTTTAAGCCTCTGAAAATGGGGGTGGGGGGCTGATGTATAAAATTGGTTGTAATTCCTAAACGTGTAATGCAATACTTTTGTTAAATGCCTTAAATTAAAGCTGAAAGTCGACGCTGCAATTACATCATGACTGCACCATTAAGAATCCATGGTGGTTGTGTAAAGAGGCAAGTTTACAAAAATTGTGACACTGTACAAATACTTATGGATCTAAATGAATATCGGGGTAAGATGTTGAATTAGAAACTACTCCGTGTGAAAATTGGTTAATTAAATGTTATGTATTGGCCTTCATTGTGGGCAGACTAGTGAAGCAACAAAACTGTACTAGCTATGTACACTCACCATCCCTGCTACTTCTATCCCAGCTTTATTTGTTACTAAAAAGGCAGGGCCGGTGGTGTAGTGGTCAGGGTGCTGGGCTCATGAACGAGAGGTCATGGGTTGAAATCCTCGTTGGACCCCTACTGTGCTAAGACCCATAGGCAAGGTCTCAACCTCAAGTGTGCCGCTGTCTACTACCAGTAAAAATATTGGGAAAGTAACCTGTGATTGAATACTTCACGCTATAGAAATCGGGTATCTGTGTATAAGTGCCAGTAGGCTTGGGTGTAAAAGTCCAACAGATTTTACCTTTTTAATGTCTCTAAACACATTTAACAATAGCTCATGTATGACAGAAATAAATCATTGTTACTGATCAGAAGGTTGGGGGATCAATCCCCAGTACCACCACTGTTGGGCCCTTGAGCAAGGTCCTTAACCCGCAAATGCTCACTTGTATAAAAATTATCATTGTGAGTCACACTGGATAAGAGCGTCTGCCAACTGCCATGAAATGTTATGTAACAAGCAGTCATTTAAGCTAAACATTTGTTGTTGTAGTTGTTGTTGTTTTCCCACTTTGTCGTTTTTTTAATTTGCATAGAATTGAGAAAGTCATGCTATCATTGGTCACTGAAAGCACAGCGCCATATTGTGCATGTATACATAAAATAAATGTTCGCCTGTCACTTTGTCACTTTCTAGTGTGAATGCAGGGTGCGGAAAATAAATATTACGAGTGGTGAGTTGTTTTATAAATATGGTGAATGAAATGAAAAGGCCATATACTGTATGTTTAGCAAATCTGTGGGTACTCTATGATTGTTATCACAGATGCTGATCTTTAATTACCCTATTAGCTCGTTGCAAAAGTATAGGAATACTAAAGCCTTCTCTCTTCTAGCAACACTTTTGTGGGATCGTGTTTGTGTACACCGTCCAAAACCATACATTCATTTTTATTCATTTTTATCCCCACAACATCCTTTAGGTACTGGAGTTCAGTTTATTAATCTAATCATCAAAAATTGTTCGAAAGCTTGTCATGACCGTTTGGATTATTGTTGTGCACTGTTATACGCTGATGATATGATTTTAATCGTGTTCCAAGTTGTGCTGTTCTGTGTAAATCTAACGAGTGTTTAATGAGTGTGTTTAAACTTCCTGTAGTGTGCACTTCTTAGCGAAAAAAGAAAAAAAAACTAGCTTTACACTTTTAAATTGTTATTTTGACCTGAACAAAACGGGTTAAAATGTCTCTTCATCATGATTAAATCTGTAATAGGACTGTTATTTCTCCTGTAAGCCCCACCTCCACTCCTCTGGCTCAACCAATCAGGAGTTTGTGCCATGCATGTGATCCTATCAATGAAATTTCAGTTTTCAGAATAAACATGCTGTAGTAAAAGCACACCTTTGAAATACTGTAGTTGAAATAATTATAGCCAGACATATTTAAAAATAGATAATAAAGTACATTTTAAAAATTGTTCTTTTATTATCTGTGCTTCTTTTCATCTTTTTAAGGAACAGTTGCCATGAAATGCACCAATAGTTTTGCATCAGAGGTTTGAAGCAAGTGTAAAGAAGTGTATCTGGAAGGTCCAAAGGCCTCTAACTCACTTCTGCCGAACCACTTAATCCTCTTCGGGTCACTAGGAGGCTGGAGCCTATCTCAGCTGACATGAGTGAAGGCGGGATTCACCTTGAACAGCTCGCCAGACCATCTCAGGGCCAACACACAACTACTAGCAATGAGATCCACACCCAGGGGCAATTCAAAACAGCCAGTTAGCCTAATGTGCATGTTTTTGGACTGTGGGAGGAAACTGGAGTACTGGAGAAAAGCTATCACTAGTATGGCCAATAACAGTTAAATATTTACATAAATCTGATTTTAAGCTCTGCCATGATGGAAGCTAATTCCAAAATGAGTACAGTCTGTAAGTTAACTGGAAGGGCGAGGCCAGATCTTTTGTTTTTGCGTTGAAGACATTACGGCTTGAGATCAAAAGATGAATTTTTATACTGAATACTTAAGAAATAAATCAGTGAATATTTATTTTTCTGATATTTAGATGTGGTAAACAGCTCGGCCAAGGCAATCAGCAGCAGTGACAGAACAGACAGACAGCAGTGGCAGATCTGTGAAGAAGAAAGTCCAAGGCAGTCAGTGATATCACCAAGAACTTCCACAGGGCAGGGGTGAAGGTATTACAGTCCACCATTTGAAGAATACCTTAAGAGCAGAAATATACGAGCATACCACATGATGCAACCATTTATGAGAAGCAAGAATCAAAGTGCCAGATTTGATATTGCAAAGAAATTCAGAGGGAAGCTACAAAAGGTCTGGAAGAAGGAAAAGACCACATGTCTAAGGTTTAATGGAACCCGAGCTGGCTCAATAAATATTAGGCCTATCATATTACCGTCGTGCTGTCTCAAGTACACCTTCAGAACATTATTTTCATATCTCACTCCTTTTCTGAACTGCTTACTCCTACTACTAAGATCACACAGAGGCTGTGCATATCTCAGCTGACATTGGGGCGAAGGCGGGGTACACCCAGGAACAGCTCACCAAACTATCTTCAACTACTCACTGTGAATAACACTCACTGCGATGTTGGGCAAATAAACTGCTACAGTGCATTCGCCAACTATGTCTGAGTTTTATCGGCAAGAAGTGGATCAATTCTAGAATTCACTAACTTCTTGCTGACCGAATCCTGTATATTTGTCTTGTTGGGGGAATACAGGAGGCATTCGTCTGAATGTTGGGTGAGGGGTTATCATCCTTAGAGAAAATTTCTGTGTCTGGGACAGTTTTGACATTTGTTATAATGTTTGTCATGAGCTTATTTTAAATGTTAAAATGTATTTTTTGTGGGTCAGTGAAGCATGGGGAATGTGGAGCGATCATGCCGAACACTAGAGAGCAGTTAGAGAACTTTGTGGGTATTTTTGGAGGTCAATTCACCAGCATTTGCCAATGTTCGTAATTTGGTGAGATACCCCTTTAAAGCATTCTGACAATGTTCTTACAACATAACCAGCAATGCACTACACTAGCATCCTGCTTTGCTATGTGCACATATGACCAAACTCAGCAACTAACAGCAACTCCTACATCAATTTCAGTGCAAGTTTTAAGACTTGATCCCCAAGGTCACCAACCTTGGACTCTTCACCCTTTGGACTCTGAGATTCCATATTAACAGATCACAATATGTTGCCCATCACACCTCCTCTACCATTTTCCAGGGCTGTGTACTGCCTCAAATACAGCTGTTCATCCCTTCCTGTCTTCTCGGAATGTTTTATTTATTAGAACAAATTTCCTGGCAGCACATTGACGTAGTGGTTAGCACGTGCACCTCACGGAATTGGGAGTTTCTCTGTGGAGCATGCATGTTCTCCCTGTCCTTGGGTGGGTGTCCTACAGGAACTCTGGTTTTCTCCTACAGTCCAAAGACATGAACATTAGGGAAACTGGTTATTCCAAATTGCTCCTAGGTGTGAGTGTGAATGTGGATGGTTGGGTGGGTGTTGGCCTTACTATGGTCTGGTGAGGTGTTCGGGGTGTACCTCACCTTCATCCAGTGTCAGCTGAGATAGGCTTCAGCCTCCGCGCAACAATAATAGAATTAAGCGGTTCAGCAAATGAGTGAGAGAATGAGAATCAAATTCCTCCAAAAATTTCTCAAACAATAGAATACAGCTTTTTGAGAAAAAAACATCAGTGACTGGATTGCTCAAAAGTAATAATAATAATAAATGGGAACCAAATTACTGTATGCATTAAATCCTGGAATAGAACACCGGACTGCAGCAGAGGTAAGACATTGATCACACTCGTCTCACGTACAGAAAGAAGAGTGAAAAGCAATTTATCAAGACACTCTACAAAGGGCAAGAATTTAGTATGCTAGAGACGACATACCGTAGCACCAAACTGAGCTGTTCAATCAATATGGGCCCTATTTACACTGCATGAACTGTGAAGTCCACATCTTCATTATCAATAGAGCATTAGTGTTCACGACTGGACTGTGGATTAAAAATATCAGATGCTACAAACCTGTTCTGTGTACATCATTCTGACCTGGAAGGAACGAAGGGGATAAAACTCCAGAGGTCTTGATGCATGCTCAGTAATCCAGGTAAGGAATTCCTAGAAAGTTTGGTTCAGTTCATCTGGGCACAAAGTTTTCAATGGAACAAATGTTTCACCACTTATCCGAGTGACTTCGTCAGTCTCAGGTGACTGCAGGTTTTCCCAACCTTAAAAACAGCGCAGCTGCCTAATGATCAAAACCGACACTACTGCATAATAATGAGGCTTGAGATCAATTTCATAAGCATTATTATTGCCATTAATCATATTGGCCGTATGTACTTTTCATGAAGAATTTGGAATTTTTTTCCCATAAAAATGGCCTCCCTGAACCTCTGCTCAATCCAGAGTTCCTGTCTATCCAGAACTTGCACATCTTCATCCTTGAAAGAGTTGCACTGGCCTGTAGGTGCAGAAATACTGCTGAGTCCTGGCTTGACGAGGTAGCTTTTTTGGGTTGTGCTTTACCAGCTTTACCAGCTGTTTGGTGTATAATTTATGGCAATCCTCTCAGCACCTGACACAATACACTATTTTGCTCTGTTTTTCTGCAGGACCCAGTCTTTGGTTGACCAAGCATGTTTTGTGGTCTCAAAACTACCAAGATGTGGTGGTTAGAAAATATGCATCTCAGCTGTTCTGACACTCTTGCAAAATAAGGGATCACAAGAAGTGGTAGCTCAGTGCTTAAGGCTCTTGATTAGTGAGCTGAAGGTTAGGGGTTCAAATCCCAGTGTCCTCAAGCTGCCACTGTTGGGCCCTGGAGCAAGGCTCTTAACCTTCAATTGCTCAGTTATAGAAAAACGGTGAATGTAAGATGCTCTGGATAAGGGTGTCTGCCAAAATGCTGTAAATATATATGGATCACCAACAGTTTTCACAAGACAATGGTGGCCCTTTTTCTCTCTTGGATGCATTGGAGCACTCTTTGGGCATTTTTACAGCTTTGATGAATGCCCAGTGAGAAAAACCATTTTTACCCAGGACCTGATAGTTTTTTTCTCTGCTTTCCTGATCACTCTGTCTATTCGAACGGTGTCAGTACAATGGTGCTGGCTTTGATCACCATGCAACTGTACTGTTTACAAGTTTGGGGAACCTGAGATTGATGAAGTCACTTGGATGAGTGATGAAACCGAATCAAACTCTAATTTAACATACGGCAAGCTACATTGGACTGTGTGTTCTGAGGAGGTTCTATCACAGCCAGCATTGACAGTTTTAACAGTTTGTACTACAGTAGCTCTTATGTGGGATCAGAACAGACGTACAAACAAACAAAAAAGCAGTGTGTGTGGAGGGGGTGTGGCCTTTGGAGGCCTCCGAGGAAAGAAGAGGGGTCAATCGGATCCCTAAAAAGATGCTAATTTCATATTTTGCTCATTTTCCAGATTACCAACCCCACCTTTAAGTCACTTGAAATTCAAGGTGAAAATCATGCACAACCGAACACAACACACGTGTACACAACAACATTTTTTGGCCATGCACACCATCAGCTTTTTGTTTGTTTGTTTGTTTGTTTGGCAAAAAAATGAGGATGATAAAAATATTAAATAATGGTCAATGACAACAGACATATGTCAAAATAAAGCATTGGTTGAGAAATAGTTGCAAGAACTCAAGGTCTGTGTTCTGAAAGTGGAATCTTTGTGACCATCATAAGAATTTGTCACTGCAGTTATATAAATGAATGACATTATAGACAAAAACATACAGGGTGCTTTCACTGGCTGCAATCAATAATTATGCGGACATATAAACAGGCAGACAGAGAGCTTATTTTTAAGATGCTGTAACAGAAAGAGCAGCGTTCAAAATCCCATAGCAGAGTTACTGAACGGAAAACATATATAGAATAAAATATATATAATTTTTTATTGCTGGTACAAAATACAATTTATTTCAAAGAGCTAAAGGAGGTCTTTGATGTTGATTTCACTGAATAAATATAACTTTATTACTCTGTTTGTTTGACTAACAGCTGCAGGGTTCAATTTATTTATTTATTTATTTTTGATTTTTGAGCCCCATTTTTATTTATTTATTCAGTTCCTTTATCGGCAGCCATACAAAAAGCTGAACATGAATTTTATTTCAAACACTTCCTCCTGCAGTATGAGGGAAGCACTCAGAGCAGCTTTTCATAATGTCATTCACACTCTGCATGAGGGAGATAGGGGTGCTAGGAAGTGGCAAAGTCAATTGGTGGAAACAGATAATGAGAGAGCACACAAGCCGCTTAATACTCAAATGAAAGAGTGCAAGCGCTGGAAGCACACTTTCCGGGATTAATAAAAACACCAAAGAGAGGACAGCTCTGCTCCAATCCTGCTCGTGCGCTGTTTGCTTCATGAGTACATGGCAATATATGTTTGCATTTGACAAAATGCTGAAATAGTAGCTGATAAGACTAAAATAAAAACAGCTTTTCACAGTGCACATAAAACACTGGACCTGGCCGTACATGTTCTAAATATCTTTAACTATTCTGAGAAGAAATTGAAAGCAATGAGTGAATTGCTGAAGAAAGAATTGCATCTGCATCAGAGTTAGAGCAAATAATGAAAACCGAATGGGTTGTATTGGTATTGGGTATGGGTAGTGTGTAGTGGCAAGGTTAACTGGGTAGCCAGGAGTACTAAGAAAAATTGTGGGAATAGGAAACTATAAGAATTTGGAATAATACATGGAGAGTAGAAAGTTATAGCTAATAACTAGAAGAAACACAGGAACTTGCAGAATCTGGGGAAAGAAGGGATGTCTCTTGAAACTGGACCAAAAACTGGTACTAGATTTGCTGAAAGTGTTGCTCTTGTTGCTTATTCAATATAAGAATTGCTACATGTCACCATCACAAAGGTACAAAAGTTACAATCATCAAAGTACCACATTGCATGTAGCCATAGCATGTGTCAAATGATGTTTAGGAGGAGGAAACATTTCTGCAATCTGTGTTCATGTATGCTTGAACGCATTTACTTTTCCTGTCTGTGTGCCTTAAGGTGCTAGGAGACATGGAAACCAATGCCTTTCTCAGTAGTAGCAAGTGGGGTTTTTTTCTGGGGGTTTTTTTTTTGGGGGGGGGGGGGGGGGGGGGTGGGGGGGTCAAAAACTCCAAACATTTAAGGCATTAGGAACTGGAGGGTACAACCATTCTCTTAGCACCAACAGCATTTTGTGGTTTATCAAGGAAAATATGATTAGTGGTGTCAAAAGCTACACCAAGGACAAGCAATGAAAGACAACCCTGATTAGAGGTCAGTAGTAGTTAATTCACCATTTTAACCAGTGCTGTTTTAGCAGCACTAAGAACATTTCTATAACATTGTTGAGAATGCTGTCCCTCCATGCAATCTGGAATATTAACCATATACATGGACTTTCTTTCCATTTTAACTGTTGTGTGATCTGTTTTAAGGTGCATGTATGATCTTTATAAAAGGGTACTACACATGATCTAGAGCAGGGGTCATCAGTCTCATTCACAAAGGGCCAATGTGGCCTTGGGCTTTCATTCCAACCATCCATGAGCATCCATTTCATTCCAACCATCCATGAGCCTCATTGCACTTGTTTAATTAGTTTGCTTTAGTCGCCTATCACCTATCAAGTGTGCCTCCAATTTGGTTGTAATTAAAGTCTGCTTCCACACTAACCCTTCGATAATAAGACTGAGGACTGATTGAGAGTGAAACTGAACCCTGACACTAAGCATTCAGTCATCTGATCTGGTTGTGAGGGACCAGACAGTGAAACAGTTAAAGTCTACAACGCTGGTAGAGAATCAATAAAACTGTACAGTACTTCACGTGAGTGTACACTTGATGTGGTATTGTGGTGAAGTGCATAGGTATAGTATGACTAGGATGCATTTTAAATGAGATGGGTTAATGATCTGAGACAGGTTTAAACTGGAGTCTTCGTTTTGGTTTTCTCCATTTTGAAAAATATGCCTATTCAAAATAAGCTTGCACAAATAACACCATGTGCCAGAGATATGGGGGAGGTCCTGTCCTGGTATAGCATTGTACATTACCCATCTTTGATTTCAGGAAGGCTCTGCACTTAAGATTTGACTTTACAAGACAAAGGGAAGCAGTTCCCTTCTTTGCCTGTCCTTTGCCTGAGTGTGAATGGTTTTGTGTGTGTGTGTGTGTGTGTGTGTGTGTGTGTGTGTGTGTGTGTGTGTTGGCCCAGTCATGGACTGACAAGCTTTGCCAGGAGTTGGATGAGATAGGCTCCAGCCTCCCCATCATCCTATCAGGAAATGAATGAATGCATCATAATTCAGTTACCTGGTGCTTGGTAATAAAGGACCAACATTACATCAGCAACACTGACACCATGTAATTCATTCATCATTCATTTTCTCAACCGCTTAATCCCAATTAGGGTCACGGGGAGGCTGGCGCTCATCTCAGCCAACTCTGGGCGAGGGCAGAGTACACCCTGGACAGCTCGCCAGGCCATCGCA
>JAOUQZ010000024.1:6651253-6661940 GCA_028564935.1 Neosilurus hyrtlii
GTGTGTGTGTGTGTGTGTGTGTGTGTGTGTGTGTGTGTGTGTGTGTGTGTGTGTGTGTGTGTGTGTGTGTGCTGCTTGTACCTCACAGAAGACCATCTTTTTGCCCGTCACTTAACATTATTCCACCACCACCCCGACCCGCACACACACACACACACACACACACACACACACAAACTGACTGCAATCAGATGCTTTTCATGACTGCATAAAGAAGAGAAGATCCCGCCTCGAACATCTGTCTCTCACACACTTTGATGTTCTAATTAGCTTCCTTTCATGGGTTTTTCTGTCATTTTACATCTCTGAAATTTGAAGAAATGCAAAAAGAGTGTTTGATTAAATCTCCTACTGGGGCGTTCCTGCAGTAGGGAAAGTGTGTGGTGGTTTTGTTTCAAGGTACTTACCAAGAAGATCAGTCAGTGTGGTATACAACTACATGTGCCTCTCTGAAATCAGCTGAAATTCACTTATTCATTCATCTTCAGTAACATCTTCAACCTGGTGAGGGTTGTGATGAACCCTGAATGGGGCTCTAGTTCAGTGCAGAGTATGACACATGCACACACACACACACACACACACACCATAGAACCTAGGGGAAACCCACATGTACATAAGGTGAATGTTAAAAATAAATAAATAAATAAAATTAAGACAAAGAGACAGTAACCCAAGCTGAGGATCCTGAGGGACCCTGGAGCTGTGAGGCAGCAATACTGCTGGTCTTGGGATGATTGTTGATAATACATTGATAATATACTGTGCAACCCCAAATCCAGATGGCATGTTAACATAGTGGTTAGCACGTCTGCCTTACAGCAAGAAGGTCATGGGTTCAAGTCCTGGGCTCATTGAGGACATTTCTGTGTTTGCATGTTGTCACTGTGCATGCATGTTTTTTTTCCTGGGTATTCCAGTTTCCTCCTACAGTCCAAAGACATGCACATTAGGTTAATTGACAGTGTCAAATTGCCCCTAGAAGGGTAAAGCGGTTTGGCAAATGAATGAATTTGATCTGCCTTTAAAATGCCAATAATTAAAAAAGTCTGCCAAGAATTACACATTACAGCCACCTGGTGGCCATAAAGTAGAACACTAGAAGAGAAAAAATGTGCTTTAATAAAATACTTTACCTTAGAATTATTCATTCAATCATTTAATCCTAATAAGGGATGCGGGCAGGCTGACGCCCATCTCAGCCTACTCTTTGTGAGGGCAGGGTACACCCTGGACAGCTTGCCAGGCCATCGCAGACCTTAAAAATAAAAAAAAATTAAAATAATAACTTGTTTAGATTGTATCAATAGTTTTCATTTTCTGAAACGCTTAATCCTAATTAGGATCGCGGGGAGGCTGGCGCCCATCTCAGCCCACTCTGGGCGAGGGCACAGTACACCCTGGACAGTTCACCAGGCCATCGCAGACCTTAGAAATAATAAAATAATAGCTTGTTTAGATTGTATTTGAAAATAGTTATGATAGTAATGGAGTCTAATTGGGGACAGTAAGTAGGAAAATGTAATGTTTCATCATCATATCACATGATCATTTCATTACACTATCTATTTCAACACATCCTATTAATTGGTCTGGCTGAAGAATGAGTGAATGAATAGATGGATGGATGGATGCCTTTTCAACTTTAACCGCTTTTGCCAACAGAAGGCCTGTTTTCTTACACCAAAACATAAGCCCTTATCAGTGGATTGAGGGCTCCTGCACTGTACCCATTGTTGGGTCAGTGAGTTAAGGATCCAGCTAAACTAGATCTTATACATTAGTGGGGAAAGCCTTAGTGTTCATATAAATGAAAAACTCAAGTATACAATCGTGTGTTTTGTAGTTACTGTATGTCCAGGGGGCACAGTGGCATCTGCCTAACAGCAAGAAGGTCCTGGGTCCGACTCTTGGGCTCTGGCATTTCTGTGTGGAGTTTGCATGTTCTTTCCATGCTTGTGTGGGTTTCCTCTGGGTAGCCTGGTTTCCTTCCACAATTTAAAGACATGTACATTAGGCTAATTGGCTGTTCCAAATTGCTCTAGGTATACGTGTGAATGTTTGTGGTTGTGTGTTGCCCTGGGATGGTCTGGTGAGCTGTTCAGGGTGTACCCCACCTTTGCCCAGTGTCGGATGGGATGGGCTCCAGCCTCTCTGCTACGTAAATACTGAGGATTAAGCGTTTGGGCAAATGAGTGAGAGTGAGTTATCTCCAGGGTGTTGAATACCAAGATTTTTATGTAATAAAGACAAGAACAAGATGAAAACTCTAAAACTACATAGTCAAACAATTAAATAATGATAGCAATAGTTTGTTTCCATGCTACTTCTGCTTACAGGAAATGCTAACGTTTCTCACACTGGTCATTGCTGTTTACCATGATGAAATAGTCTACCGAGAAAGCTAGCATTGTGGTCGCTGCTTTTCCTAATTTATCATTCTTGACTCCACCATTGATTTTTTTTCCCTTTGTGGGTGATAAAGAGAGGAGAAAACTTTGTCTTATTTGAATAGAACACTTTAGAAATGAGAATTGCAAATTATTTCATCAGTCCAGTCTATCAGTTTAATTGCTTTGCATCCCAAAAGATCTCCATTTAGCTTCAATGGCATTCACTGGGATCATTAACAATGGTATTCTAAAAAATATGTTCCCCAATTCCTATTAAAACATCCAGTGGCACAAGATATTTTTTCCTCATTCCAGGGATTTAATCAATTTCCTTCTACTTGTTTCTGCTGTTTTTTTGCCACCACTATGTGTGTACAAGTGGTGTCCACTGCAATTTTTCTACTATGCTGTATAAAAACCATATGAAAATACATAAATCATTTAATAATAATACTCTAGTAAATACAGTTTATATGGTATTAGCAGTATATATGTAGCACAGGTTTTCTCCAGGTACTCCAGTTTTCTCCCACAGTCTTAAGACATGCACATTAGGCTAAGTGGCTGTTCCAAATTGTCCCTAGGTGTGAGTGTGAAGGAGAACAGTTGTTTGTGTTCCCCCTGCGATGATATGGTGAGATGTTCAGGATGTACCATGCCTTCACCCAGTATTGGCTGAGATAGGCTCCAGCCTCCCCACGACCCACCCTAACAGGATTAGGCAGTTTGGAAAATGAGAAAGAGTGAGTGAGGGACTGGAACCCAGGACCTTCTTGCTGTGAGGCAGAAGTGCTAACCACTACGCCAGCGTGTCGCCACCGCCGTGTCGCCGTGCCCTTGATTAAATGTATCGACCGAATTATCTGGAGGAATAGACCAAGATATATGAAAAGAAAAGCCATTCGGTCAAAGAAATAAAGGATGGTGGACTTTAAGTTGTGGATTGTGACTGCCTCAATAGGACCTTAAAACTCTGGATCAAAAACAGCAGCTCCGTTTGATACTGCGGTCCAAACCGATTATTCCAAAAACCTTAGGGACTGAAATGTCTTCTTAGAAAACACTGATTACCAGTGTTATTATCAGAGATCTGCAAAAAAATTCAAGCACATGGATACCATGCAAACTCCTGGGTTCGATTTCCCAGACTCGGTGTTTCTGTCTGGAGTTTGCATTTTAACCGTGTACTTGTGCGGGTTTCCTCCGGGCACTCCGGTTTCCTCCATGAGAACATATCATATAATAAAGGATTGAATTATAGGCTGTCGTGTTTGTTTGTGACTACTTTCAATTGAAAAAAGGTGACGTCACGGTAGGCGACCTCCTTTTCTTTTTTCAGTCCATGGTGGGGCTTGTGCCACTTCCGGGAGTCAGGGCCTGTGTGTCATGGCGGCTTCAGTGACTGATAGATGAGGCGCTGTTGACTTTAGCACGTCTTCTTCTTCTTCCGGTACAGTTCTATAGAAGCGCCATTTAAAATCCGCTCTTTGAAACGCCGACGCGTCACGTGTTTATGACGTAACTTCCGTAGCCCCTGCGACTGTGTGGTGTAACCCCGCTGAGGGGACGGATTGTTTGGTGTAACGCGGATAGAAAGTGACGAAGTTTTTTCTTTATAATGTCTTCAGGGTTGCCTGGAACGTTAAGGTTTTTGGTTTAAATGATGTTGGAAGGATCACGGAACTGGATATTGTGTTTATTGTTCGTTATTTGCTTTGTTTTTTTTGCGTGGTTTCGACCGTGAGCCTGTTAGCTTGCTGCTAGCTTCCCTAGCCGCATTGCTGTAGGCCTCTCCCGCTTTGTTTTCTTGATATTCTTTGGATTTCCCCTCGGACCATCTCTGGAGCCGTTAATCTGATTTTTGATCGGGACTGCGCTTTTTTTCCTCATCACTTGGACTACATTTGGAAATATTTGTCGAAATCGGACGTTGGTTGCCGACGCCGTGAAGCCTACTTTACTCAGGCTATTTTCACAGCACGGACATTTTCATGAACATTAACCTCCCCTCACCGGACCCTTGTTTCTCGTTGTAATAATATCTTTAATTCCGGATTGATTGTAGTGTTTGGTATCATTCACGGCCTCTGGATCCATCACGATACACTACGGGTTTTCTGTAGTTGCTAATATCGCTGATGATGTTGGGCTATGGGCTGATTGGGGGTTTGTTGGCCTTGGCATAGAGAGGAAAGCGTTAGCTCATTGTATTGATAGATAATCTGATCTGACAGAAAAACGTGTGTGTAAAAATGTCTTGTGTTCATTACAAATTCTCCTCTAAACTTAACTACGACACGGTGACTTTCGACGGGCTGCACATCACCGTGAGCGAGCTGAAGCGCCAGATCATGGGGCGAGAGAAGCTGAAGGCCGCCGACTGCGACCTCCAGATCACCAATGCCCAGACTAAACAAGGTAAAAACAATCTCTCTCTCACACACACACACACACACACACCTGTTACTGTTCTTTCCGGAAATATGAGTCACGGAACGGTAGTTGTGCAGCAGTAACCTCCACCTTCCCACCATTATAATAGGAGCAACTGCCAAATCACTGCAATTATTCAGTTAGACAGTCACGTGGTTGCACAGCAGACATGTTCAAGTGCACATAAAACAACAACACGAGGGGATGGTGGTGTATGCAGGTTGGAATATTTCAGAAACCGAAATCTTAATTTGAAAGAGGCTTAAAAATTGACCCCTCATTTGTACTCACATGAGTAAACTGTTGGGTGCTGGGAATGCATCATTGCATGCTTATTATCTGGATTAAATTGCACACTAGCACTTTATAGCCCGGGGTGTCATCTTGTTTTATGTGGCCCACAGAGAGCCTTTAGAGAACATGATTATCATGCATTCTTTACATTAACCATTACCGTGAAACGGTAGTTTACCATCCTTCCATAAGGTGGCAGGGATTTTTTTTCTGCGAATAAACAGCAGTTTGTTCGTGACTCAAAGATTGAGTTGTCAGAAAGGGAAGGCGAATAAAGGAAAGCAGGATGGATACCTAAGCTAATAATCGTTTTGTCATGCAGATTTAATTTTATGCCCTTTTTGAAATGGATGTTTGGTGATGTAGAAATTTTGTGATGTGGCCCTTTTGTGAGAGTTTGACACCCGTGCTCTAAAGGCAAATAGGAGGATATGTATGGGGTGTCGTCAGTTGACCTGCGTTGTGCTCTTGTCATGAGCATCTTTTCCTAAATATCCAAAATAATTGAAATGTATACCAGCTCTTGACAGTAGTATTTATATTTTAAAATCTCATTGTGGTGTTCTTCAGTCTGATTGGTTAATGATATTAGATCACACCTATCTTATTAGTGAAATTAATATATTGGCGGTTCTCAAGAATTGTTGCCTGCTGTCTATTGGGAAAATTCAGATAAGATATTGACTAATCAAAGGTTAAACCTGTGCATTTTGTCTTTGCTTGCTTAAGTCTAGCCATGTGTTGTGGTTTATGACTGTCAAGTCATATTATTTGTTTGTTTGTGTTTTTCCAGAGTACACTGATGATGGCACACTAATTCCCAAAAATTCCTCTGTCATCATCAGACGAATACCAATCGGTGGCATGAAGGCAGCCAGCAAAACACTATTCAGGTAAGTCAGCTTTGTCTTAAACATGGCACGGTGTTTAATCCTAAATGTCAGACCAGAGGTGTGCTACGGGGTTGCATCTTGGGGTGGGGAATATTTAAATCATTATTTAAATAAGTGTTCTAACATGTAGTCAGAGATGAAGTGTACACATTGAAGTCAGACTACATTAATGAAAATTTCGATTTCAAGTGTATTCCTGTTAATTCCCATTGAAAGTGTATAACTTTAAAAATTGTAAGCAAAACACACACTCACTGCGATCACCAGCCAATCAGTGGGCGCTTGTGAGCTCATTGGTACAAAAAAGAGGCGGCTAGCGCTTTCCCTCAGTGTGTGTGGAAAATGTGCATGCCCAGCAGTTCGTTAAGATGTTTGGCGCATTGCATGTCATGGAGGGGGCATGCGCGTCGTATGTGATAGGTGACTTGACGGGTGGGGATTAGATACGAGAAAAATTAGGGGAGAACAAAAACTGTGTGGGAGGGGTTCCCAGAATTTTGCAATCCTAATACCAGGTGTATTGTGGGAAGGGATTACAGAAAGTTATATGTGCTGATATGGGAACTTGTAAACTTTGTTATAAATGCCAACCATGTTAATGAATGTCAGGCCCCTCACTGATCTCTGTCCTTGTGTCTGTTTTGCAGTGATCGGTTCGAATCTTCAGTTGGATCCTCCAAAGCCGTATGTAACACCAACTCATTTCTTCTAATCTTTCACACACGCACCCCACACCATTTATTTTCTTTCATGTCATGTGTCGTGCTAAGACTGCTGATTACGTTGATCCGTGTGTGCATTTGCTGCTGCACTGTTTTACACACTGGAGGAATATACTGTACAGTTTGATGTACTGTCACACTCTCACACTGATCTTTATAAGATCTACAAGTCTGTCTGTTGTACTTTGTACAATCTGTCTTTGTTGAATGAATAATAAAAAAAGTTATTTTTTTTCCTTTTTTTTTTTTTAACCAAACAGCTTGAATGTCTGTTTAAATAATTTATGCTAATTGTTATAACAATTAATGATAATAGTAATGCATAATATTAATGCTCAGGTGAAACATACCTGATTGTCACTAATTTATTCAGTGAAGTGTCCAACTTCTCCCTTGATAAGTATATTTTACTGGTGCACTTTTTCATGAAACACTTGTTTTCTTGCACATAATGAATGTTGGTGTAAACATTATGGTGTGGATAAAGGCATGATGTGATGAACAGGGATTGTGTGGAATAAATGATGACGGAACGAGTGTGTGTTCCTGTCTCTCCATGACTGCATCCTCAGTTACGGTCCTTAAGTTCTAGGTGTTTAAAAATAAATACATAAATAAAATTTAATACTCTTTCAAAAAACGGTCGGCCAAATTACTTCCAACTCACTAATTATGCCGTTCACGTAGAAATGAATTATAATATAACAGCCTTTTGACACAATACTAAATATACCATGTTTGATTTAGTCATTGAAAATGTGTAAAACTGAAGTACATCTCTCCATTTTTACACCAGTAGTATTTTCATGCAAACATGAGATGATTGTTTTTCAGTTCTCCTCCGATATGCTCTTCTATCCCTTCCCAATTGACTTAAGTGTTCCCTGTTTTTAATATTGTTGTACATATATAACCAATAACACCTGTCTTTGTTCTGCAGTAATCTAACGATGTCACTTTAAAAAAGTGTTCACTACAAGTAAGGCCCTGCTGCTGTTTGCAAATAAAGTGATCTTTTAGTTTTCCAAGTGATTGCCCTTCTGTTATCACAGCCTTTTAGTTTGTTCATTATAGAAGTATGCCTCTCAATCAAGACAAAATGTAGTTCATAATGTGAACATGGTAAAACAAGGAAATCTACAGAATCCAAGAATCAGGATCAATCTCTGGGTTGAGGAACTAACTTAACTCTCGGCTGTACAGATCGCTGTTCACACCTGGCCATTTACCCAACTATCAATTGATTGGTTGGGTAAAAAAAAAAAAGTTTGTATTTTGATTCGTCGATAAATGCCTACTTGTACTGTTAGCATTTTTGCTATTCCCTGAACAGAGTAAATAAAATGTTTGAGGAGGGGAAATGACAGCAACAAAAAACAGTAGCTATATTGCTTCCTGTACTAAATGTAAACATTTTTTTGAATGTACAGTCAATGCTATCGCTATAATATGATTAAATCACTGACACAAAAAGCTGTCAACAGTAAAAATGGCGAGACTCTTGCGTGGACACTATATATAGTAGATTATGTAGTTATAAATGCTCAACTTGTGCAACAAAGTCAATATATTACATACCTTGCCTGGTAAGAAGACATCCTATGGTCATGGGAAACGATGCTACTGTGTTTCAGAAGCATCTAATTATTGGCCTGTATCAAGCAATGGAAATGATGGCGCTTACTGCAATTACTGGAATTGATAAAGAACAGTACGGCGTTCCTAAAACGTGTTGAAAATGGGTTATTTTGGCTAATTAGGCCACATTTACCCAATTCCAGAGTAATGGGTGTGTTAGGGTAAGATGGGAAGTGCATGAAGCAATGCCATCATGCATATTGGCCACTGTGCATGTCTCAGGTGGCAGTGATCTAATCTGGGGTTGCTCCTATTGGTCAGGTCAAGGCCCAGCAATACTATGTGGCAGTAAAATGAAGTCAGCTGACAACTTGAACGACCAGGTTATCCCATCAATGGACACAATGGATTCATCAGGCATGAATAATTGGCACCACAGAATCATGACCTTAACTCTGTGTGGTTCATTTCTCCCATCAATCCAAGATCAAAAGCATTTCTGGCTGGAAATAAACGTGGTGATTGTTGCATAAGCTTACCAAAACAGCGCCACAGTATAATGAAAGCTAAAGACTGTTCAATGAAATGCATGGCCAGGCAGTGTTCAACAGAGTAGCTCACTTATTTGGTGAATATTTGTAATTAGAAGGATTTTGTTTAAATACCATTGTGCTCTAATAACTGGCCAGTCCTTTAACCAATCCTAAACATAATTCATTCTTATCTTTGGTGAAACCGTTTATTTTCCTGCATGCACTTAACTTGTACATATAATTACTTATTTTACCAAAGGTCATCCGGGACTTTTATTAGAAACACAGATGACAAAGATTGTTTTAACTGCCTCGTTCTTCAGTGTTTTAAAGGTTTCTAAACTGGCAGGTTCATAGAAATCTGTTTGTGATGTCCCAATAATATTTGTCCCTTTCTGATACCGATACCCATGCATTATCAGTATGTGTTAATTTCGGTAACCGCTTTGCTCTGCAGATTTATTAGTTAATTACACACACATACCTGTTGAAGTAAAACTTGTGCATCCGCATCGTCAAAGTTTATTACACTTCCTATAAGCTTACTGTTCAGCACAGCCCCCTGAAAGGAGTTATTTAAAGTTTAAATTTATCACAGTTCATCCTTTTATTCTCTCCTTGACCTCAGTGAATGTGTACTCTTTTTGCATACTGTTTCTTTTTTTTTTTTTTTTTTTTTTTATCTGCTGTGTTAATACCACAAGGGAAATTACACTCTGCTTTGAACCCATCCAAAGTTAACACACACTTGAAGAGCAGTTAAGGGTTAGGTGCCTTGCTCACCCTCCTCGATCCTTCAGTCTTCAAATGCTTTATAAGATTGCTGGTGTTGAATTTAGCAACATGAGTGCCATTCCTCGGAATTATCTTGTGTAACATACCCATCGCTGTTTCACTGGGTGGATTCTCCAAAGTCAAATATTTCCAAATTGCGAATCTTGTGATAACTGATGCTAGCCTCTCGCAACAGGATGCTGGTTATTGTTCGTCGCTGCTTAAAACAGAAGCTGATAAGATCAGAAGAAGAACTGATTTCAAGGTCTGATAAAAAAGGCTTAATTTATGTAAAATCACTGTATCGGATCGGCGTATAGACTAGGGTACTCACAGGTACCAATCTTGACATTTTTTATTTGGTGGTATCAGCAATATTCCTGATACTGAGAGCAGTACTGGCACAAGTCTTAATCTGATACAGGCATCTATATCTGTAGAGAGAGTGTTAAATCTATCCCTTTGTTTTTAAAGAGAGAGAGAGATTGTCAGTAGAGGTGAGACTTATTAATAAATTAATATTCTTTCTCTTGGTACCAATTCACACACAACTTGTTTACAAGTTGGTATTGGATTCAATGACCAAAAAAACCCTAAGCATTTATTAACTTAATGACTAATTCTTATAACACTCACATGAATTTTGTAACCTCTCTACCTTATTCTTTGAAGTTTTAACAGAGAGAATGGGATGTGCTTTCACACAATATTTTACTGTTAAAGTTTTAGATGCTTTTAATGGTAATTAACTATAATGAGTATTAATATTTAACTTTGTGAAGGATAAATATGATTATTATGTACAGTAATGCATATAGCATTGTTTGGAACGTCTTGACATCATGGCATTGATAATTTTGTTTTTGTTATTGCATTTATGGGTTGAGATGTTATTGTTTCCATGGTAACTGTACTTGGTCATTTTTTTTTGTGTATGATGACTGTCGCTCATTTTTGTATGAATGTGTGATTTGTTTTATTTATTTATTACAAATATTTCTTCTAATCTAATTTAAGTGTTTAAAAGGTCTATTCTTTGTCATGCTGAAGCGATTTATATATATATA
>JAOUQZ010000024.1:6663553-6675719 GCA_028564935.1 Neosilurus hyrtlii
ATATATATATATATATATATATATATATATATATATATATATATATATATATATATATATATAAATAAAATTTGGCTAACTGTAAAACAAATCTCACCCAGCATTACATTAAATGGTCTGTGTTCTAATTTGCAATGATGTTTCATCAGTGCCCACAGTGCCACTCATTTCTGTTTTTTTCTGACTAAAGTAAGTGTTGTTTGTATGATGCTAAACAACGTTGAGCTTCATCAATAAAATCCCTGCGTTTCCAAATGTTCCAACCTCATCCATACAGCCTCGTTTGTTTTCACTTTTGTCCTGAAGTCGCAGCAGAGAGGAAGATCTTTACATTACGGTAAAGTCGGCTGTGGCATGCGGTGGGATGTGGTGTTAATCCAACTAGCAAGGACGAGAAGGTTGATGGTTGTACAGTACCAGTGAAAGAGTTTGAATGTGTTGGTGTTTTCAAACATTTGACTGGTACTGTAGTGATATAATATTTGCTCTTCCTTTATTTATATTTAATATATTTTTCTCTTAACACATAATGGCTCTTGGTGTTATTTCGTTTGTTTGCTGATGCAATATAATTTCTTGTCCAATATGTTGTTTTGTTGTTGTTGTTTTGTTTTTAAACAGACTGATGATTCACCCTCCATTTCTCTGGCCCAGCTCTCTAAGGTACGTTTCAATCTGTTTGTTTAATGGTGTGTAGAAGTAGTGCATGTCTACATATATTTATATTTTTGGCATTTGGTAGACGTCCTTATCCAGTGTGACATTCATTTATACACCTGAGCAGTGAAGGGTTAAGGGCCTGCCACAGTGGCAGCTTGGTGGTACTGAGGCTTGAACCTCTACCGACATTTGGAGAAAACTCAGAGATTTTAACCTGAACCCTATTTTCACATTGTTCTTTAGAACAGAAACTGTTCAAATCCATGCAGTGTTGATTGACATCACTATAATCTGGATATCTATTGGGCTGTTTCATGGTCTTTTGTCTTTTTAAAATTATACAAGGGACCCCTTTAAGTTGGCACTTGCATACTTTGACTGTCTCTTGTTTATTGTTATTTAGAGGAAGAGTAGTCCCAGTTACACTAGTGAAATTTTTTCTCAATTTTGATAAATAGTGATATGAGAGGAAAATATTTAGTAAAGAATTCAATTGTCTCCACTGTAATAAAAATAGTAGCTTTTACCTGATAAAATTCTGAAGTGCCTCCTAATTACTTTTACTTTGGGGGGGTATTTTCATACAATCTAGAAAGGTGTTCTGCTCCTTGTAACTTTTTTGGGTTCTTTTGTATGACGAAAATGTCTTCTCCGGAAAGTAGACATTACATGTGGAGGACAGAAGTTCAGATATTAATTGCTTTTTCTAAAGCAGGGTAGTACTGTAGAGCTTGCTGAAAATTATAACTGGGATTGGATGTGAAATACTTTCTATACAGAGTTCCACATCAACTTGATAAGCATCTTCGTCAAAAAGTGTCTTCTCCAGAAAACCACAATGACTGTCACTGATGCTGTTGTTACTGCAGTTAATAATATATACAGTAATGGTGCATGAAACCTGCTCAGATAAAGTGTTTAGCGAGCTTTTATTCTTAATTCTGCAATTAAATTTTTGTATGCCTTTTTTTTTGATACACTACAAGCAGATGTAGTTATTCTAGGGACCCTGTGCCTGTTATACTTTCACCCAGTGTAATTTAGACACCAGTAAACCTGTAGCTCTGCTACTTCACACAAAATATTCTAGTCTCATAAGGTAATGAAACCACGAAAACTAGGAGTTTTATTTTTGAGCTATTGTGAACCCTAAAAGTTTACCCTGATTGTGAAACTGCCCCTATACAGGGGGTGTCAGAATAAATGGCTTGCTTAAGTGTCTGGCAACTCGGAAAGAAGCCTAACCGAGATGCACTTGTATGTATAGCTCAATAACTTGATGTGTTTCTACACCCCACCCGACTCCAGCTCCGACACGGCGCTCCTTTCAGTGCTGATTGTAGACTAGTACTACACAGGAATGGCGTGATCTGATTGTTCCGCTGTTTGGGGTGATAAAATGATCCAGAGTGGTTCATGCTGTCAAAATAATAGACACAATTTGTCAGTCATTTGGAGGAAGCTGTGTAATTGTTGTCCTGCATCAACATAGAAAAATATTATTAAAAAAAATCTTGTTTTAATTTATTTTTCTTGTGTTTGTGTAATATATACTAAAACTTTGAAGGAATAGTGTGGATTGTAGTTTTCTTACATTTTCTTGTTGAATGTACTAAACTCTGAGTAGGATCAAACAACACTGTCAGCTACACCGTGTTTACTTCTGCTCGGAGCACCCAGAGCTCACCTGACCCGCCTCTGTCATAGTTAAAATATGCAAAAAATAAACAAAAAATTTTATAACTTACTTTTCTTTATGTTTCCATGTAGTACACTTAAAAAAAAACCCCACAGACTTCACCTCCGTGTCGTAATTTTAACCATAATCTTATTTAATGTGCTTTTTTTGGCGTATGCTTCTGTTATAGATATGAAAACAATCTCATGTCGGGCTCAGTGGATGTCACTGAATCGAGTAGTATTCAGCAACATCCACCTTGTCTCTGGCGAATAATTGTTAAATATACAAGAGTATAACTTACATTTGTAAAAAAAATAAATAATAACTAGCGTTACTATTATTCCATCAATAAAATAAAAAGATTTATACTTTACAGACGGCGAATCTTGCAGAAGCGAATGCCTCAGAAGAAGACAAAATCAAAGCAATGATGTCCCAGTCCAATCACGACTACGACCCCATTCAGTATGTATATGTTACTATGTTACTCTATCATGTGGTTCCTGCTTGCTTTCTTTCACCCTGCTTTCCTTTCATAACTTTCCAAGCTGCAGTGTTTACTTCAGGAAAGTGCTTTAGTTCATCTGATTTACTCCAAAGGATTCAGTTTTAATCACTTGAGATGTTTGTCTTTTTTCAGCTACACCAAGAAGCTGGTTGGTCCTCCTCCTCCAAATTATACCTGCTTTCGCTGTGGGAAAAGTGGACACTACATCCGAAACTGCCCGACCAATGGGGTAACTGGGTTTTTATTAATAATAATAATGCTCGTATGCTGTTTTCACATGGCTCAAAATACGAAATCAGTTCCTGTTGCGTGACACTGAAGAAATCTAAATTATGTCAAAATCTTACAAAATGGTGTTAAAATATTTAGTTTGTTTTCCTGAAGCTTAATTGGACCTGACTATTGTGTTAGCAGGATAAAAGTTTTGAGGCGCCTCAGCGGATCAAAAAGAGCACAGGGATTCCTCGCAGCTTCATGATGGAAGTCAACGATCCAAATATTAAAGGTGCCATGCTGACCAACACCGGCACTTACGCCATTCCCACCATTGACGCGTAAGTACAACTCCTCTGTGCATGTAGACAGTGTGACCAATCCTCAGCACACACGAGTCCGTAGTGTTCCTGTTGTGTTTTGTAATTGTGTCTGAATTGATTTTCACAGTGAAGCGTATGCGATTGGGAAGAAAGAGAAGCCACCCTTTCTCCCCAAGGAACAGTCTTCGTCCTCAGATGATGATGACCCCGTTCCAGACGAGCTGCTGTGTCTGATCTGTAAAGATCTCATGACGGACGCCGTCGTGATTCCGTGCTGCGGAAACAGTTACTGTGATGAATGTGAGTCAGAACGGTCATGGTTTCTCATTTGATCAAACATAGTGGTTTTAAGCTACACAAGGAGTTCACGCCATCACTGTAGGTACTGTAAACATCATATTGTGAGGAGATTGTAGAAGATGGCAATCTGTATCCATCAAAGAATGGCGTATTTGATAGCGGTATATAAAAACTTAGCATGTTGGCTGTTTTAACAGGTATCCGATCCAGCTTGTTGGAGTCAGAGGAACACGTTTGTCCCACCTGCAATCAGTCTGAAGTTTCACCTGATGCTTTAATTGCCAACAAATTCCTCCGCCAAGTAAGAACGGAAACACCCATAGAAACACGTTCTAGCGTTGATGCGTTTCAGATTTAATCATTTCATGCACTCTTTTATTTCCAGGCTGTGAACAACTTCAGGAATGAGACAGGCTACGCCAAGAGAACGCGCAAATCTGCTGCCCAGAGCGCTGCCCCTGCACCACAAACTCAGGCACAGCCGCGTGTCCAGCGCCCCGTTCAGCCTTTCAAACTTCTCAATTCCCGCCAGCAAGATCCGCTTCGTGCTAACACGCCACCTCAGAACCCACCCCCTGCTGTGACGCCACCCACCGCTGTCACTCAGCAGCCCTCAGCAACACCCCCTAAGGCTGATGCATCACCTGTGGCTGGGAGAAGTAGCACCCCTCCTGCGTCACCCGTTTCCCCTCCACCGCAGCCTAAGAAGGAGGATGTTGTCGTACCGAAGTAAGCTACAGAGTAGCTAGAGATTTCTACATTGTTGTAACGTAGCAGTTTAAATCAAGTTGAAAGTTTTGGTTTTATTGCTTTGGGTATGTAATGCAAATCTTTTTTGTTTCGCTCCCCCCAGAGAGCCGGAAACCCAGCCGCCACCCGTGGTGTTATCCGACAGTCTGCTTCCTACTCCAGTTATTCCAAAGGTATTGCATTCACTCATTGATTCCCAGTTTATCTTTTAAAATTTAATGAGGTCACATTGTACATACAGCAGGGACATTTCTGTTTGTTTTCCTTAGGGGCTTCACGTTCCAGTGATCAACCAGCCACATGTTCACACACTTCCTCTCCCAATTCCAAGACCAGGTGAGGCTTTGTACACCCATATACACAGCCCTCAGTGTCTGAATGATACATCCGTTAGCTATAATACACAATTTGTATTTTAGAATGTTGAAAATGTTAGTAACCATGTTTGAAGATAAATACAAAAAAAATATTGCTAGTGTTTTTAGTATAAATTGTTTTTGGGTTTTTTTTAAATTCGGACATGTTGAATAATGTAATTCTTAGGACTGCTGAGGCCTACCGCCCCAAGACTGCCAACAGCTCGGCCAGCATGGGATCCGTGAGTATTCTTTCATCTTCCAGCAGTTTTTCCTTCTTCCTCTTTTTTTTTTTTTAAGTGATGGCGTTTTAAAAGATTTCTCCACAGCTCTTGTGGTTCTCACTTTATTTGTCCGTATCTTCCGTATGTTCTATCAAAACTTGTAACCCGATCTTCCATAACACGGATTAAGTAGGAAATTTGATATACTGTGATATTGATATATTTGGAAAGAGAATTGAATCTGCTTTAAAGTGAGGTATGATTATAGAATGAAAATGGACTGAGTTACATCACTCTGTATGTCGCTAATCAGGAAATGCTACTTTAGAGAAAATAGTAAGTAGAGTTACTGAACCAGTTTCTGAATGTTCCACATTTGAAACTTTAGCATCGATAAACTAAATGAATCCGGCTCTCCACCGGTCAGCGCCGTCTTCCTAGCGTCTTACACGAGTTTACTTAGTGTTTATGCCGACTCGTGTGTTTTGAAGCTTGTTATTGGTTTAGCGTTATATGATTGGGTGAATCGTTCTGGGATTCCATAAGTAGGGAGAGTGATCTGGTAGTGAATATGGATAATAAGGAAATACCCTGAGAAACCGCAAAAGCAGTTTCAGCCAAATGAGAAAAATAAGTGGATATTTCCATTGTTTTACAACAACTTGGACTATATATATATATCCCGTCATGGGAACATAGATCAGTAATTTAACAGGTTGCCAGATAATTTTGGTCTAATTGAGTGAATTTGTTTAACTGGTTGATTTTGTACCCCTGAAGTTCAGTGCTTTTATTTGTTTGTTTTTTGGGGTCAATTTAGGTCCTCAACCCGAGCCCGGCCCCTTCCCAGTGACCGGCACCCAAGGGTACCAGTTCCTCCAGTCCAACCTCCCCCCGTCGCTCCAACCCTTTACCCCCCTGCCCTTTTTCCTCCTCCTCCTCAGCCTACTCTGCCACTCCCAACTAGTGTTGTTCCACCACAGTACCCAATCCCATTCCCTCAGGGACAGCAACCTGCCCCTCCTTACAACATGCCTCCTCCTGGTTATCCACCAGCTCCAACAAATGTACCCAATCCCTGGGTACCACCAGGTCCTCAGCCCCCACTCGCAAACCCTCCAGGGCCACCATTACCATCATCACACTTTCTATCCAAGGAGGAGTTCTATAGGCAGCAGCGTCGCCTCAAGGAAGAGTACGTCCACTTTAAGCTTTCAAGCTGTTTGTTCAATTTTGCCTTATAAGAGTATCTTATGAAGTTCTTATTAATATTTTGAAACCCGGACTTTTAATTATTTAGTTTTATTCCTTTGCTAGTTTTTGAAAATGTGCTTCCCTTGTTGGTTTGCTGTTAGGGAGAAGTCCAAGCTTGAGGAGTTTACCAATGACTTTGCCAAGGAGTTGTTGGAGTACCGGAAAATGCAGAAGGAGAGAAGACGATCCTATTCCAGGTATGTATTTTTTAACCAAAGATATTTTTCCAGCTGAAGATATATTAAACTGTCACTTGATGATAACTGTGATCTGTTTTATTTATTTATTTTTTTCCTCTACAGGTCGAAGTCTCCATATCGCTCCTCCTACAGTGGCTCATCCTATTCCTACTCAAAGTCCCGATCCCGTTCTCGCTCCCCACGTTCCTATTCCCGCTCCCTATCACGGTCTCGCTCCAGATCACGTTCCCGCTCCCGCTCGCGATCCCGTTCTCGATCCTACTCCCCCTATTCCCGAAGAGGCAAAGGTCGCAGCCGCAGCTATCGTTCTCGATCACGCACACCTCCATACCATCGATCCCGAACCCGTTCTCCTTCCTATAGAGGGCGTGACGGAGGAGGAGGAGGAGGGGGCGGAGGAGGAGGAGTGAGCGGAGGCATCTATCGATCTCGCTCGAGGTCACCAATCTACAGGACTCACAGTCCTGGCAAGAAGCTGCCTGCAGCCACTCAGGTAGAGGAGCGCAAATATGGAGGAAGGTACAGAGAGGTTCCTCCGTATGACGCCAAAGCTTACTACGGCCGAATGATTGATCAAAGCGACCCTTATGAAAGGGAACGATATCGAGAGTGGGAGAGAGAGTACAGGGAATGGTATGAGAAGTATTTCAAGAATTATGAGGGGCCCCAAGGTGGTCAGCTCAGAGGGCGGGGTCCCGGTGGACGAGATCTCTATTCTCCAGAGCGTTTCACACCTCACAGGCCCAGAGACAGTTCGCCATACGGTAGGGGGCGCCGAGAGGATTACCCACCACATGGTGTCCCCCCGAGAAGTCGGCCGTTAACATATCAGGAAAGGTGTGCCGAAAAATACGGCCATCTTCACGTCAACAATATGGCAGTTGGAAGAGGAATAAACAAAGAAAGCCTAAAACCCACCAAAGAGCGAGAACCAACCACAAGCACTGCTGTGGACTCTAAGGGCCTGAAACACAAGAAGCATAGGAAGAAAAGGAAAGGGGAGGAGGGGGACGTATTTAGTCATTCTGATTCGATGGACGAATCCAAGAAAGAGGAACGCAAGGGAGACTCGTTGCTTATGAACTCAAGTCGTGATGATGCCACACCTGTAAGGGATGAGCCCATGGATAGCGCCTCTGTGCCCTACAAGAGTGCTTCAGACAAGGAGAAAAAAGAGAAAACCAAAAGCAAGCCTGAAAAGGTTAAACGCAAGGTTGAGAGTGTTCCACAAAAGAAAGAAGCTCCGGCAAAGAGCACCAAGCGTCCAAAAGAACGGGAGGTGGACGCTGGGCGGGAAAGGGTCGCTTCCACTGAACCGGCCATCAAAAGGATCAAAGAGGAGCCTTCTCAGAAGCCTGATGCAAGCAAACCACATCCTTCAGAGAAACTCATGCTTCCTCGTAAATTGATGCAGTCTAGACCGGTCAGGCAACACCAAGAGCAAAAAGCAGTCAAAGACGAAGTTAAAGTCAAAAAGGAACCAGTCAAAGACTTGAGTAAAGTTGAGAAACCTCCTGCTAAAGGTGCGAAGTTGGAAAAGCCCATCAAGACTGACGAGAAAGCCACGGCGAAGGCGAGCGAGACGAAGGGGGAGAAGCGCAAACGAAAAGAGCCAGTTATAAAGGAGTCCGAGTTAAAACCAGACATCTCCCCAAAGCAGGAAGCCGGCGAGATGACCGTGTCGCCCAAGCTGAAGGTGGAGAACGAGCGGCAGGCGCAGAAGGAAAAGCCCGCCATTCCTTCTCTGATGGACATTAAACCGGAACCTCTTCGAAAGATCAAGCTCAATCGCGAGATTGGGAAGAGAATCGCGAGTACAGAGCGACTCCCTTCAGAGGAATCCAGCACCGGGAAGAACAGACTGGACCAGAAGTCGAAGGTCAAGATACGACGCCAGGTTCACGCCGCAGACCGATCTGGGTCCACGTTGGTTGATTACACCAGGTAAGATGAAGAAAGTAGAGGTTGGGTATATTGCATTACTTAAGCCGTGTCCAACGGTTCGGAGACGACGTTTTTTATATACTGTTAGATATCCCACAAAAGAAATTTCGCACACACACACGGAGCAGTTTAGGGGTTAGGTGTCTAGCTCAAGGGCACTTCAGCCATGAAGGTAGAGGGGAGGGGTAAGGGGAGGTCCTCCCCTCGCTACCACACCGTTCATTCTGTATTTGTTATTCACAGCATGTCTGCCTTCTTGCATGTTTTTTTTGTGAGTTTTAGACATTTTTGCTTAAAACATTCCCATTAATTCCCAAGTTTAAAAGGAAAAACCTGTAAATGTTGATGTAGATATGATGCACTAAAGTCCGTTGTCTTGACAGCACCAGCTCGACTGGAGGAAGTCCCATCAAGAGGCATGAGGAGAAACCAGACCTAAAGAAAACTGTGGTGAAAACACTGGAGGAGTACACCAATGACAGCTCAACACCCGCCGAAGACGAAATCGTCATGATCCAGGTACCCCTCTCCAAATGGGAGAAGGAAGACTCGGAGGACGACGACTCCAAGCTCACAAATGCCTCTTCTGGAAACGGAAACTCATCCACTGCTAACCCTGCCACTCTTGCTGCTTCCAAATCTGTCGACAAAGACACTAATAAAACACTCCATGCCTTTAAAGATGTTCATCCTGAGGTTAAACCTACCAAAGAGCTGTCGGGTGATAAGGAGAAAGAGAGCGAGTGGGAACGGGAGCGCGATCGGGTCAAAGAACGAGAGCGGAATAACGACCGCGAAGTCTCAGACCGAAAGAAACCCGGTCCGTCGAGTCAGGAAAGAGAGCGCGGACAGGAGAAAGGAAGTGACCATGGAAGCGAAAGAAGCTCCTCATCCCAATCCTCCAGAGACAGACCAACTGATAGGACTGCATCTACATCCCAAAAGCCTTCGAGCAGAGAGAGCAACGGCGACAAGAAACAGGATCGCAGCAGCAGTTCTAAAGACCACGCTGATTTCCGGCAGAGAGACGTGAAATCAAGAGAACAGCTCAGGAAGAAGGACTCGCCGCCACCATCACTCTCCAAAATACCAACAGATGCCACTAAGAGGGCGCCTGCTGCATCTCAGGAGTCCAAAACGTCTGAATATAGTCCTTCCACAGACAGAAAGGTATCATCACGGGAGTCCAAGGCGGCTTCCTCTGAGGACTCGAAAGCAGACAAGGCGGTACACAGAGAAGGAACACAGAGGCACTCTGATAACCGGAAAGACAAGGAACAACACAAACCGAGCCAGAGTGAATCCAAGAGTGACGCAGACAGAAGCGACGCTCGGGTGAAGCCTCCTTCAGCGCGTTC
Organism: Neosilurus hyrtlii; assembly: GCA_028564935.1. Classification (NCBI taxonomy): domain Eukaryota; kingdom Metazoa; phylum Chordata; class Actinopteri; order Siluriformes; family Plotosidae; genus Neosilurus; species Neosilurus hyrtlii. The sequence goes on from JAOUQZ010000024.1 coordinate 6,673,325, forward strand.
CATGCGTCTGTCATCAGACTTAACGCGGGAGACAGACGAGGCAGCCTTTGTACCCGATTACAGTGAGAGTGACAGCGAAGCTTCTGATCCTGAGAAGGCGGAGCTTAAGGAAAAGGGACAGGAAAGCAGTGTTAGTCCTGCGCACAGTAGGAGCGCTAGCCCCACAGGAAGTCAGGCTCACAGCAGCCCAAGCTCACCGGGTAGTCAGGACAGTAAGAAAAAGAAGAAGGATAAGAAGGAAAAGAAAAAGCACAAGAAACACAAGAAACATAAAAAACACAAGAAGCACGCAGGCAACGAATCAGAGTCGGACACCAAGGGACAGAAACACAAGCATAAGAAAAAGAAATCGAAAAAAAGTAAAGACAAGGACAAGGAGGAGAAAGATAAAGAGAGGGATGAGAAAGACAGCAGGACGAGAGAGGAGGAGAACAAAACTCCTGTTTGAGGCAGATTTTTTTCTTTATACATATATATATATAAAGCTCGATGGTACAGCAAAACACTTCTGTACATGATTAAACATTACTGTACATTATTATTATTCAAACTGCTGTTCTGGTTGATTGTTCTTGGTTCTGTAGAGATGAATGATTTAACCATGCTAAACTGCCACACGAAGAGAGGCGCCGCCTTTAACAATGAAGACTGGGGGAAAATGTTTGGAAAAGTTTTTGGTGCATATTATGAATCTGTTCATTGTTTTTGATGGTGGTTTCTTTTTTTATTTAATTTTTTTGTGTCATTAACTCTGTAGAGGCTGTAAACCAGGCACTTTAGATAAGTGAAATGTGCCCCCCCCCCCCCTTTTTTTTTTTTTTTTACATCTCCCTTTTATTCTTATAATTGGAGAGGCCGGATCATTATGACCGTATGATAAGTAACGTTAACCGATCCATCCGCATATAGCATAGGTGATGGGCACAACATGTAATGATCTGCTTCAGAGATGTTTGCACTGTGAAAATTTTCCTCTACGTTTGAGTTTGTATTTTACATTCGCATTCTCATGATGGTTAATTTAAATTACAGTTTAAAAAAGTTTTGGATTAAAATAATAAAAACATGCAAAAGCTCACCCTGTGTGTTGTTCAGTTGTTTGATGACAATGCCATCTGGTGTGGTATTGTTTGTTTAAACAATAAATCTGTGCTCCTATATATCACTCTTTATGCTACCATCAGAGTCACAGGGAGGGTGGAGTCTATCTCAGCCAACACGGGGCTAAGGTGGGGTACACCCTGAACGTCTCCGCCAGTCCATCTTAAGGCTACATGCACATAGCCTTTCACAGTCACACGGGCGATTTGGAGCTGCTGATCAGCCTAATGTGCATGACTGGACTGGGAGGAATCTGGAGGGAACTCATGCAAGCATGAGACTGACACAGAAACAGCCAAGCCCAGGACTTGAACCCAGGGCATGAGTGTCTTGGACATAACCATGTTAATGATGAGATTTCTTCATCTAAAACAACTTAAGCTCTCAGGGAGAATATGTAATAAAAAAATTAGAATATTAATCATCACACCACTGGAGAAAGGGGAGCAGACACAGAAAAAGAAGGGGCTGCATCACCTAGAAAATAACCAAAGACCAGGTAGTATTGGCTCTGTACCTAAAAATACCAAAAGAATATGTAGGATAAGGTCACAAGAATGACAAGAACAGAAACAAAAATCTTCTGCAGATGTTTAAATCAGAGAAAATCCCTAGTGTGCAAATCCTGGCCTCACATTTGTAAAAAGTCTTCATTGGACCTGAATAAAGTGCTATCCATTTAGATATACAGTCCATGCTTCATGGCAGTAAGAATGTCACGTGACACCAGACACCGTAAGGTTAAGAGGGCGGGACAAGCGTTGCTGATCAGTGATTGGTTGGAGGGGAGGAGGCTTGTTAGTGATTGGTGGCAAGCCCATGTGAGGTGCTCGTTACCCTGGAAGCGGCTGCACCTGTTTTTAAATCCTGTCGCGGCGGTGAAGGGGTGGAACAAGCTCAAGAAAACTCGCTAAGGTGCAGAAAAGTAAGTAGTGTTTTCTCCAAAACTTTTCGTTTCAGTTAAAAGCTGCTGAAGTTTCTTTGTCGCAACACCGGAAGCAGCGTTTCGACATAAGAAATGACCCGCGGATAAACATGCAGGTGCGCGCGCGCCCAGTCTGTTTACATCAGGTCGCAGGTGTAACACGGAGTCTGGAGGAACATCCGGGTTTCACCTGAGGGTGCAGAAAATTGTTTGTAAACAGGAGTACGAGCAATTCAGTAAACACACGGGTCCAATAACCACATACACAAACACACGGGTCCAATACCCACATACACAAACACACGGTCCAATACCCACATACACAAACACACGGTCCAATACCCACATACACAAACACACGGTCCAATA